>JAOUQU010350191.1:0-12541 GCA_028566735.1 Ammoglanis amapaensis
TGTAAAGAGCTACCCTAATTATTGCAGGACATGCAGATGAAGTTTAGCAGTTCATCCACTGAAGCATCTACCACAAAGTTTATTTATGAAATAAGTAAAGCGTTTATTTGTTTGCTTATTTGTTTGTTTGTTTGTTTGTTTGTTTTCAGGTGATCCCTTTGACAAGCCGCCTTGTCGGGGTTGTTCTTCATATTTGGTGGAGCCCTACATAAAATGCGCAGAATGCGGCCCCACAGATTTTGTCCTCTGTCTCCAGGTGTCCCGTTGTGTTCACACACACACACACACACACACACACACACACACACACATAAAAAAATTCACTAATACTATTCTTTTGGTTATTTGCAGTGTTTCACCAGAGGTTTCGAGTACAAAAAGCACCAGAGTGACCACAAATACGAGATCATGGTAAGATCATGGTGGAATCGTTCAGAATGTAGACAAACGTATTATTATTGACATTCTAATAAACTTTTTTTTTTCTTTGAATGGATTAGACGTCTGATTTTCCTGTACTGGAACCTGGTTGGACTGCTCTAGAGGAGATGGCGCTTCTCGAGGCCGTCATGGACTGTGGCTTTGGGAACTGGTCAGTGCTCTGGACGCATTGCATTCTCGTCGTATTACGGCTGGAACTGATGCGGCTTTCGTCTCTGACGTCTGTTTACAGGCAGGACGTGGCGTATCAGATGCGCACGAAGACGAAGGAAGAATGTGAAGCGCATTACATGAAGCACTTCATCAACAATCCACTCTTCTCCTCCACTCTGCTCAGTCTGAGGCAGGTGGAAGAGGCTCGCATGGCCGACACCGCCATCGCATTCAAACGTGAGCACATAAAATAAGAAATCCGATTCAAAATATTCAGCGATGGCAGTCGAGATCTTTATACACTGTGAAGTCATTCACGACTACAACACTAGAGGGCATCGCTTGTGTTCGCCCTCCAGGTTTTAATGACGATGGAGAAGCGTGACTTTTAAATGCTGGATGGTAATCGTAAGCATCGTATTTTGTTTTGTTTGTTTGTTTTTTGTTCGTGTAGCCACCGACGATCCTCCCAGGCCTTCGTTTGACTCCCAGCTTTCCCGTGACATGGCCGGATACATGCCTGCTCGAGCAGATTTCATGGAGGTCAGAGCTTAGGATGTGTGTCCACAAACCGTGTGTGTGTTTATATATATAGTGTGTGTTTATATATATATAGTGTGTGTTTATTACACTTCTTACTAAAGTCTTTTATAAAATCACGACACCTTCAGATTCATCAGGCAGTTTATCTGTAATATAATAAAGGATAAAAGTCTTAACAACATCTGATTCTAATACAGAAACTGTTTTTTAATTCCGTGACAGGAGTTTGATAATTACGCAGAATGGGATTTGAAAGACATCGATTTTGTTGATGACGACTCGGACATCCTTCATGGTAATAAAACCTTTTATTTTGAATCTTAAATCTATTAAACTTAACATTAAACTGTCAGGCACAGACACTAAAACATCGATTTGATATTTTGATTCATGAGTGAAATCATCTCGTCGTTAAACATGTGTGGTGGGCAGAATTATATCTATATAATGTTTTACATTTATTATCTATATAATGTTTTACATTTATTATCTATATGATGTTTTACATTTATTATCTATATAATGTTTTATCTTGTTTCAGCGCTCAAAATTGCAGTTGTGGATATTTATCATTCTCGATTAAGAGAGAGGCAGCGAAGAAAAAAGTAAGTCTGAACGATCGTACCATCGATTTGTTGATAGTTTAATAATAGTTTGTACTAGACCATCAGGAGCAGCTTTTGTTTTGTCACCATGTAAAAATATTTAATTATTTTTTTTTTAATGAATGTTTTTCAGAATCATTCGGGATCACGGACTCATAAACCTGCGCAAATTTCAGAGTAAGAGCTTCCTGTAACTCTGTGTAACTTTAATAGTCTGGCACCCACACTGGCACCCACACTGGCACCCACACTGGCACCCGCACTGGTACCCACACTGGCACCCGCACTGGTACCCACACTGGCACCCGCACTGGTACCCACATCGGCACCCACACTGGCACCCACACTGGTACTCACATCTGCACCCACACTGGTACTCACATCTGCACCCACACTGGTACCCACACTGGCACCCGCACTGGTACCCACATCTGCACCCACACTGGCACCCACACCGGTATTTACACTGGCACCCACACTGGCACCTACTCTGGTACCCACACCGGTCCCCACACTGTAAAGAGAAATGATGTGCAGTGTAAATAGAATAAACGAGCATTATTGTAGGTGTGACTGGCGTCTCTTCACCGTAGGAGAATCGGTGAAACGAAGCTCCTGCTACTGTCACGCTGATTACCGCTCACATGCCGACGTCTTGTTCTGGTCGAGTTGCTCTTCTCCTGGGTTCTGTTCTGCTCTTGTTGCGCTCCCTAAAGCTTTTAAGCATAAGTGCAGCTTTTTTTCTGTTTATCAGCACCGCGATCGCATCTTATAACCTGCTTTCAAGACCAGACAAAAGACAGTCAATAGTTGCCATGGAGCCGCAGTCCTGTCGCCATGGAGACTCTGAATTTGTGTGTGTGAACACTGACCAGGGCTTCGTGGCTCGTTGCTGTACAGGGTTTGCACATGAAAATAAGATGCAGTGGTGCCGACGTGGCTCGTAATAACATGTAAAGAACACGTGATCTGACACGGGGGGGGGTTCAGCTGATGGGTTTGTGCTAAAGTTGATTAATATGTAGAACTAATCCAAATCTTATTCATCTTGAACACGGACTCAGGTTTCAGGGTCAATGTGGGGTTGTTTCTGCACCAAATTATTCCATTGTTTGTTTGTTTGTTTATTTGTCTATTCGGTTCTGTTGAAAGTTCTGGAAAGGCGTTACCCCAAGGAGGTGCAGGACCTGTACGATGCCATGAGGCGCTTTGCCAGGGTGGTTGGACCTCTGGAACATGATAAGTTCGTTGAAAGTCATGCTCGTAAGTACCATGTTTCTTTTTGTCCAGGTAACGACAGTTGAGAGAACATGTGACGTAACATTCTGGCTCCTACTGTTTCTAATCATGTTCATACAGCCTTTATAACTCGATGTGTGGTAGAACTGTCGCACATCAGCAACAAAGGTCCAGGATTCGATCCTCATAACAGGTCACTGGAATAATTTAACAATTATAAAGTTGTATTTATAGATTGTGAGTCTAAATCTTGAGACCCCGTGATAACAGTGCACATTCGTTTAGTGATCTGAACTCACTGCGCTGTACCCGTGAGTCCCTCTACCCTCCAACAGATCAGAAATCTGATCTCTAAAACGCGCTGGGGTGAAGAGTTCATGTCACTCGGCAGGGGATCGGAATAATATCCTGGATTGTTGATTGTGGTTCCTCTTCTCTTTGTGCTACAGTGGAGTTCGAGTTGAGAAAGGAGATCCGCAGACTTCAGGAGTACAGAAGAGAAGGAATCCAGACTTTCTGTGGTAAGATCGGCTTACCAGAGTTCAACACACTCGACTGGGGTCGCCCGGACACATTGGTTCGGGTATCATGGGTACCGAAACGGCACGGATAAGGACAAACGTAATTCAGTGGACTCGGTAATCTGAAGGACGCCGGTTCGAACCTCACCTCTTCGCTGCTGTTGGACCCTTGAGCGACGATTGTAACCAGTCACGTAAACGTGGCTCAGACGTTCGCTGGGGGAAGTTGGATTTCTGTTTATATAACCATGGCAACACACCCAACGTAGCTTAGTGGTTAAAGTCGTGGCCTAATAATCAGCCAGTCACCCTGAACAAGACCTTTAACCCTCGATATGCAATTAAGTCACTTAAATAAAGCCAATCAGTCTGTTAATGAAAAAGCCACCATGTCTAATAAAACTAAAAACTAATTCCAAGCATCCCAGTGTGTGTGTGTGTGTGAACACATGTACGTGTATAATCTATACATGTATAATATAATCTGTCATGCAGGTGCTAAGGTTTACGAGCAGGTGAAGCGAACCCGAGAGGATGAAAGAAATAAGAGGAACATGATGTGTGAGGTTCTTCAGTACGTCCCGGACGACCGAGCCTGTCAGCAGTGGCTCCACAAACTAGCTGCCATGTGAGATCAAACATTTCTCTATATACACTGTACATGTGTAGTGTGTGTGTGTGTGTGTGTGTGTGTAATGAGCCTTGTAAATGACACTAATAACCTCCGTGTCGTTCTCTTACAGCGATGCGGGGATTTCTGTCGTCACGACGATCACAACCTCATGTAAGCTGCTACACATCGTCTCCGTCTACATTATGATGTCAACGTTAATAAGCGATCGTATTGACATGCTGCGTCGTCGTGGTCGTTCTTTTCTTCTCAATTTATTAGCAGGCAGGCGAAGTGCACCACCGCTGAACTTGACTGGGTTGCCAGGCACCGAAAAACTCAACGAACGAGAAAAAGAGGTAACGTTTATCAAATAAATTCTCATTAGCAATGACCGACTGGCACCACGGGCTCAGGGATGAACAAGCAATACGGTGACTTTGACTCTTTGTCTCTGTATCGTGTCCTTCAGCTCTGCCAGGTGGTGCGTCTTGTGCCCGGTGCATACCTCGAATACAAGCAGGCCCTGCTGAACGAGTGCCAGCGTCAAGGAGGCCTCCGACTGGCACAGGCACGCTCGCTTATTAAGATCGACGTGAACAAAACCCGCAAAATCTACGACTTTCTCATCAAGGAGGGTTACATTAACAAAGTCTAAATCAGGACGGACGGACGTCTCTGCCTCCCGATGGACGGACACAAGTCTCATGTTTGTTATCCTCTGTACATTCTGTCTCTAGGTTTATCATGATTAATGATGAACACTTTTTATATGGTGTTTATATGATACAGTATTGTTCAGTATTGTTTCAGCTACAGTAAACATGTCGTCTGAAGCCTCGAGCATTTTCATGTTTCTTTGCATTCCACAGCAAATCATATAAAGTCATAAACCAGGACCGTTCTCTCGTCTCTCAATAGCACAAACACGACTGGACTAGAAACTATATTCATAATAATATTAAGATTTACAGTCTGCACAAATACATATGAAATGGAATTCTGTGGTCGGTTTGTGGAGTCGTCACAAGGTTCTGAGGGTGACAGAAATGTTTTTTACCGGATGTTTCCGTAAAGCGTCGCCACAGCAACTCAGACTTTTCTGATGTCATTAAGCGTCATTAATAACTCGAGAACAACACCAACAACACACCCGCGCGTTGTAATTTCAGATGTCGATCTCGTATCTAAACAGTAAAAAGCGCCGTTCGACGTTTGTGTTTCTCTGGTGATCTCGATTCCTTTTCTTATTCCAGCTCTCACACCACGATGATGAAATATGTTTCGCCGTGGCATTCGACATTCCAGTCCGTCTTCGTTTAATTACACAAACATTTCTCATCAGTTTGTCAGAAGTTTCGTGTTATTTAGAACTCAGTGATTTCTCCCTTTCAGAACGTACGGTAACAGGACGGTCGTTAAGGTCGAGCGTCGTGCTGAGACGATATTAACGCATCACTGGTCCGATACTGGTGCGAGATTTAATCCCTGGATCCGGCGAGACTCCTCGATTTTATTTTTCCTCATTCGTCATGTCGTCTGTATTTTGTATTCTCTCATCGCTCAGGATCTTATAGACTAGAATATAATCTGGTTTATTATCCAGTATGTAAATAAACATGAGGAATTTAGAAGAATCTGAGTAAACAAAAAAATTCTATTTATTATAAAGACGGGAAAGTCTTAATGAGGATGTGTGTAATATTGTATGTACAATATTTAGTGTTGCGTATCTGTCCATGTACGCAGTGGAACATACTGGTGTCTATTTGTATATATATACAGAACATAAATATATATTTAAATGATTATTAATATAAAGCATTAGCATCTTGTCTGCCAGAGTTTGATTAGAAAGCGTTTTCCTGAAACGTTGAATTAAACGCTTGTATAAATAGTTTTGAACTTTTTATACTGCAGTAAAAGTTTAAACCCGATATATTGTAGAAAAAACCTCGTCGCTTTAGTCCAAAACGTCTCCGAATGGGTTCCTAACGTGGAAACCAAAACCTTCCCGTTGGCCCCCCGAGTCCTGGAGCTTGTTTATCCGTCCAGACTTTGTTCTTCTCCCACTAAAGGTCCAAGTTAGTAGTGAGAACAGAAACATCTTTTGTACTGGTGAAATTCTTCTGATGAATAGACAATAAGAACGAGGACAGATCTGGACGTCTGGCTGCCCGTGTTTTAAGTTTCTTCTGTTTTACAGGTCGTTGTTGATTTTGTAATCTTATATGATGATAAGAATAATATGAAGGAAGATTTACTTCTTTCATTTTTAATTCTTTTTAAAAGAACTTCATGTGTGTTTTGCTCGTCTTTACAACCGAGGCCAGTGTGGGTACCTGGGTGCCAGTGTGGGTACCAGTGTAGGTGCCAGTGTGGATACCAGTGTAGGTGCCAGTGTGGGTACCAGCGTTGGTACCAGTGTGGATACCAGTGTAGGTGCCAGTGTGGGTACCAGCGTTGGTACCAGTGTAGGTACCAGTGTGGGTACCAGACTATTAAAGAGACGGATAGAAGTCTGAAACACTTGCTCGATTGTCCGTGACACGTGTGGTGACCCGTCGTGACCCGTCGTGAACGTTAATTAGTGTTAACGTGTAAAAACATTTTTATATTCAAATTTATATGTAATTTGGGGGGTAAAAATGCCAGGATGGCGTAATTACAACAAATTGATGACGTTATTGTTTTTATGACTTCAGGATGTCTTAATTACGACTTAAAGAACTGGCTCTCGTTATTACGTCATAAGAATCTCGTTATTACGTCATAATTAAGCAACGTGTGAAAACCGAGGACAATGTCGAGGACGTGTCCGATCTTTTAACCCTTTTGTGCCCAATTGACTGAATTTATCACATTTTAATTCGTACTTGGCTCAAAAAAAGCAGTTTATATTCATACGTTTATAAAGGCGTTATAAAGGCGGTCCGTCCTGACGTGGAACTTTGATCAACACAGCGGCATCTTTATACTCACACAACTGCAGAGAATTAATAAAAACATAAAGATTTTCTCTGTGTTAAAGATTTAATTAATGACTGATTAATCGCGATTATATTTATTATATCAGACCTGTTAGCATCATTAGCATCACAAAGCTTTTCATTGTGAAATAAACACGCACATAACGACTCCGTGTTTTAATATTTCACCGTGTAAACATAATAGACTCTAAATCAAATCAATACACGACGTGTTATTGTTTTTAAAAGCTTATTTTATTGATTTATTTATTGCTTCGAGAGAGCGAGTCGGTTCGTCTACACGAGTCGATTCTTCGAGCCGATTCATTTGGTGAACGACACCGCCAGAAGCGAGGGTGGAATGACACGTTGTTGTCACTCGGCGGCGTCGTTGCGGCTCTATCAGCGGCTGAACCTCGTCGGATGGAGTTTCTAAGACGGATCGGTGTTTGTCCTGAGACTCAGACCGATTCGGGCGTTGTTGGTTTCCTCGGCGCTGTTGTGTTCAGGTAAGTTTCGGTCCTTTTACTCTGGGAAAGATCTGGAATCTAGTGATGGTTGTGTGGTTGTGTGTCATTTGTCTACACACGACACAACGTGCCTGCTTTTCTGTTGCCATGGCAAACACACTCGCACGTCGTTAGAAACTTATTGGAAGCGAATCGTCCACATGCAATGCAAATGTAATAAAATGTAATAAATGTCCATGCATGGTTCAATGCAAACGAAGGTGTCACTGTGTTCTGGGACACCTTGGATATACCCAGTTCCCCTTCAGCCTGTTGCAAGGGTGCAGTGGTCGTTCTTCAGTGATCATCTGTGATCCTCAGTGACCGTGGGAAACCTCCTCGTGCTTACAGACTCATTCCACTGGAGCGGAATTCGGCCGTCTAACCAAGTCGAGTCCGTTCCAACGACCGACAGACCAAAAAAAACCCAGTCCAGTCCAGCAAGCCGAGGGTGGTGAAGGGAAAAAATCTCTCAAAATACCTTAAACGGCCCGGTTCTTCTCTAGTGGACATGAGGATAGTAAACAAAAATGTAAACAACATTAACCAAAGCGGATTAAAATCCGAATTCGAGCCGGCGGAAATCGTTTGGCCTTTTAATAATCACGTTTTTAATGATTATTTTTTCATAATCACTTTAGGTCGTTCGGAACACAAGTCACATCGAACACAATTTTGGACAATGAATTTTGTCTCACCTGCATGTTTCTGGACTGTGGGAGCGGGAAAAACACACACGGACACGAGAAGAACATGCAAACTCTCCGGAGGTTCTGGATCCCGGGACTTCTTGCTGTGAGGAGTAATTTTATTACCCAGAGTTTAAATAATAAACATTTATTGATGGTTCATGATGAACATTTTTGCTCACAGGGAGACGGAACTGAAACACTTGTTGAATCAGATCACTTGATAGCCAGATTAGATTGGAGTTCCTATTCTCGGTATTTGGTGCGGAGGAAAAGCTGCCATGTTGCAGCTCTGGTTTCTGCCCCCGGGCGTCTCTTGTTGCCACGAGTGCCGTCGTGGTGGAATCCGATGCCTTCAGATTACAGGCTGCACACACAGCGGACTTACATCTAGTGGAGGGTGTGATTCGAATCGGAGCTGTGCTGTCAGACAGCTGGACCAACGCGGCTTGATTGACGGATCGGACGTGTGTCCTCGGACCTTCATACCCAGATGATTCAGCCACCTCACGCTGGCATCCATGTACACTAAAGCGGTACACCAAATGACACCAAACCACGTAAAGCTGACAAAACTGAAGACCAATGATGGATCATTTATCTCGGTCATAGTCGCCCTCGGTCTGGTGGTCCAGAACTCTGTAAAGCTGCTTTGTGTGTGTGTGTGTGTGTGTGTGAGGCTTTACA
Source organism: Ammoglanis amapaensis (assembly GCA_028566735.1). Classification (NCBI taxonomy): domain Eukaryota; kingdom Metazoa; phylum Chordata; class Actinopteri; order Siluriformes; family Trichomycteridae; genus Ammoglanis; species Ammoglanis amapaensis. The sequence goes on from JAOUQU010350191.1 coordinate 8,967, forward strand.
CACGTCTGCATGTGCAGTTTGTGCCCGGTGCACCCGAGACACCACGTGGCATCGGATTATTAAAATGTGTTACAGTTGCACCAGATTGTGTGTGATTCAGTATTTGTGAGGTGTTTCAGAGAGCCACATGTCGCCCCCTGGCGCAGCCATCATGTAGCCGGAGTCTGCCAGCAGGGGCACCGCAGGGGCACGGCTGCCATCTGCTACTCCACATCACATTTAATGCGTCTGACATGTCAATCAGGGTTCGAAAGGCTGCATGTCTATTAACTACAGTTCTGTAAAAAAAAAATCTAATCCTCTAGGTGGCGTCTCGTTTTGTTTTGTTCATGTTACAAGCAAATCAGCAGACGAATTCATGACATTTTCTATTCGGAGTTGAATTAAAAACCCTTTTTGTTTGGTTTCAGATCCAGTTTGATGGTCTGAACCAGCAATGAGTTCCCGCAGTCAAGGTTTCTTCCACAACCACCATCACCACCATCATCATCACCGCAGCTCCACACTGCCGGCTCCGGCCGTGTCCAGGATGGTGTCCGAACCGGGCAGCCTGCTCGGTGGCATGGCCCAGATCACACCCGCGCTTTTCCTCAGCCGCGGCGCCGTGGCATCCAACCGTAGCCTGCTGCTAGCGAAGGGAATCACGTGCGTCGTCAACGCCGCCGTCGAGCTACCGAACTTCAACTGGCCGCACGTGGAATACGTCAAGGTCCCTGTGGCCGACGCGCCGCACTCGCCCATCGCGCTTTACTTCGATAGCGTGGCCGATAAGATCCACAGCGTGGGGCGTAAGCGCGGCGCCGTGCTGGTGCACTGCGCCGCCGGGATTAGCCGCTCGGCTTCCCTGTGTCTGGCGTACCTCATGAAATATCACGGCCTGTCGCTGGCCGAGGCGCACGCCTGGGTCAAGGCCAGACGGCCCGTCATCCGCCCCAACGGAGGCTTCTGGCGGCAGCTGATCGATTACGAGCGCAAACTCTTCGGGAAGACGTCGGTGAAGATGGTGCAGACGCCGTACGGGGTCGTTCCAGATCTCTACGAGCGAGACCGACGGAACCTGCCGCCTTACTGGGGCCTGTAGGGTTTCGGAACCGTGTTTGAGGTTTACAGGGTAAAGAATGTCAATCGGAAGGAGGTTGAACGCGGTCAGCGAACCTTCAAGTCTGATGTCCAGCCACGCCTCGCCGGATTCAAGGGGGTTCGAAGAAAAGAAGTGACGGAAGTGACGGACTTGAAGGTCGTTTAAAGGAAGGAAAGGTTTATTAAATGTTGTAGTGATGTGCCTCTCTTACACCCCCCCCCTCCCCCCACAGTCTTTTTCAGAAACTGAAACGTTTTAATATTTTTTCTTCTCTGTGAGTTTAAACTTCAGACAGATTACAAAAATGACCTGTAACGTAAATGTTCAAATAATAAAGATTAAAAAGAATAAATAAATAAATCACGTTCGGATTTAATATCTGTGTGTGCAGAGCAATTCTTCCATCCTAAACGGTGCCCAGGACGAAATCTAGAGTTTAAACCTGTGTCTAAAAATCGAATGGAAGTGAGATGAGATTTACCGGCGTAATAAAACGTGGAGCTTAAAGCCCCTCGAGCCGTGTTTACGTGTCAGGTTCGCTGCCAACAGTCCAAAGACATGCAATCAGGTCAATTGGAGATACTGACATTGTCCTGTGTGTGTATGTGTGTGTGTTAGTCTCTGTACCTTGCAACAGACGAGAGACCTGTTCGGGTGTTGAGTGTATTCGTCCGATGTGTGTGGCACGATGGACAGACGGACACACTTTCGTGGACTGATGATTGTCGTTAAGGATTAAGGATGATGGGACTTGTGATCGGAAGGTCGCCGGGTCGATTGCAAGAGTGCGTTCACTGCTCGCTGCTGCCCCCTAGTGTGTGTGTGTGTTTGGGTGCACAGTGTGACTCGGGCTCGGGTTCGATTCGGTATAACAGGTCACTGTGAACCGAGTCGGTACCTAAACAACAGAAATCTGATATCCCCTGAAAGGAAACTACTACAGTATCCATGGTTACGGTCACCATGGCAGCGCTGCTGTTTGCCAGAGACGAGCGGTTATAATCCTGTTATAATGCACATGAAGTAATAAAACCCCTCGACATTATTATGGTTCTAATATTATTATTATTAAATGTTACACATTTGATCCATTTAGCGCCAGACATCAATAAACTCGAGGTCAAAAGTATGTGGACACCCGACCTGACCGTGGAGTTTATTGCACGGTTCCATTTCGGGGGCGGGACTGGAGTCCAGGGTTCGATTAGTGGGTAAAGCTTTATGTGTGGAGTTTGCATGTTCTCCCTACATCCACACGGGCTTCCTCGGCGTGCTGCAGTTTCCTCCCACATCCCGAAGACGTGCAGTATTCAGCACACACAGGCTGTGTGTCGCACCGTGACCTCTCCACTAGTCTTTTTCCCACCCAGCAGACACGGCGGCTGATGGTGTACCGCTGCAGTTGACCAGCAGCGGCAGCAGAGCTGAGATTCGATTGTCGTGACGACGTTTTCAGCGTTCAGCAGATGATTGTATCAAATGCCACTCACATGAGTTACATTAGACAGTTTGAATAGCGTTAAGGGGCCTTGCACAAGGGCCAAATAATAATGACGAGGTGCCCCGCCTCTGTACGAATGTGCTAGTGGTAATTACCGTTTCAGCCACGTTACGTGTCGCATTACAAACATTATCAAGTTTTATCAAAGGAATCAAAGTCAGACAAATAAAATAAAACTAAAAACCTTTTGTTGTTGTTGTTGTTGTTGTTGAGTAAAAAACAAACACAATGGAAACGTCACAATCATCTACACGGCATTTTAATCAACACGGTACAAACTACAAACATGCTGTCAAACACGAGACATGAATTCATTCGGGGGGGCAGCATCACGTTCACAAAACAGCATCACAAGAAAATCTCCCAGAATCCTCGGATCCAGCCAATGACATTTCCAAGCAAAGAACGATAGAGTGTAAGAACGAGCAGAGAGACGTCACGCTTGGTGCCGCTGGATGAAGTGATAATGATCGTTTAACATAACGAACGTGGGAGAGATTTAATAAAACCTCACCAGTACAAACCTCAACACATTTCAAACTTCTGCCGGCGTCGAGTTCGCTGGAGTGTCGATTGTTTTGTTTTGTTTTTAGCCGCGGACGTTTCCAGGTACAGGACAGAATGAGAGGTCACAGCAGGTCAGGAAGGACGAGGCCCGGCGGTTTGGGTTCCACACAGTTGATCCAGAAGTTGGCACAGCTGGCGTGGTACTGGTGCCCACCGTACATCAGCTTGAAGTTATCAGTGTCTGAGTTAAAAGCCTGAGTGTGAAAGAGAGAGTGTGTGTGTGTGTGTGAGAGAGAGTGTGTGTGTGTGTGGGAGAGAGAGTGTGTGTATGTGTGTGTGTGAGAGAGAGAGAGAGAGAGAGAGTGTGTGTGTGTGTGTGTGAGAGAGAGAGAGTGTGTGTGTGAGAGAGAGAGAGAGAGAGTGTGTGTGTGTGTGTGTGAGAGAGAGAGTGTGTGTGTATGTGTGTGTGTGTGTGTGTGTGTGAGA
>JAOUQU010350300.1:0-12540 GCA_028566735.1 Ammoglanis amapaensis
GTCAGAGCGCAGGGTCAGCCAATGTACGGCGCCCCTGGAGCAGACAGGGTTAAGGGTCTTGCTCAAGGACCCAGCAGATTTGAACCCCCAACCTTTGGGTTCAAAGCCCAACGCTCTACCCATTAGGCTACACTGTCCCTAAATATCCTTCTTATATTCACAAAGACATGAAACCCGAAAGGTTTGACGGAATTTGTTTGCAATATATACACAAGGGTGTGAGTTAAAACAAAACATATAAACTATATACTTCATGCCATATAAGAGTATTTATATAATAGAATCATTTCAACTTTACCTGAATGCCTGTCCCTTGTTTGGATTTTCAGGATACCAGTGGTCTGTGTACTTTTTACAGAGCAGCTCTTGTAATTTGACAGCAAACACTTCAGCTTTGCTTTCCTCGACACCTCCTCGCTTCAAGGCCATGCATTTTAGAAAGTTCACAGCGGCGCTCACTTCTCTCTTCATCTCCCTGATGGTTCAACATTTAACATTCCACATTATTTTTTGTTACTTTAGATGTCACAAAACTGTTGACAATCATGCCAAATCTAAATCAAATACAAAGAGGTTTTCCAGCACTATCGCTGTAAAGGTCTCAATAAGCTGTGATAAAACTGTCAGGAATCTTTGATGTGTCAGACTCAAACAACCGATGCCACGGAAGGATATTTCATGTTTTGTCTAGCTTTGTTTATTATTATACAATAGACTGCAAGAATGACTGAATACAAAACGAAATATTTTGTTTATAATGTCTAGATTAGAGGACAGCACAGTGTCACTGTGTGTGTGTGGATGGGGTGTGTGTACCCTGCAACAGACTGGTGACTTGTTCAGGTATTTAGTGTATTCACCCAGTGTGCGTGGTAAAACTAAATAGTGGATGGATGTCTAAAAAATAAATAAAAGTGAATGTAAGACACTGTATTTTCCAAGTTGTCCCAGGCATTTCTGCTTTTGTATTGTGACATAAAATGCACTAAATCTAATCTATTTTTAAATTAACTGATATAACAAAGAACTCTATATTCTATTCTAACAATTTTTTTTTAAATTCACTACATTGCTAGTCCAGAACAGCTTGTTCTTTGATAAACAAGTGACATAATTTACTGTAATCATGTGTATGTTTCTTATCAGTGAGTGAGTTACTTTGCTGAATGATGCAAGTAACAGTAACGCACTGAAATTGTTTATGATTTCATTCAGACACCCTGATGACTGATGATAATAAACAGTTGAAAACGCAAATCTCAATACTGATCAATCAACACATTCGATGTTATATAAAACAATATCTAAGTATTTATATAGATAACTGACGTAAATGTTTACTTATGGCGGTGACTCGTTTTACTCTTTTTAAGACTGAACCAAATCTAGAGGGAGTCGATTCATTCAACCGACTCAGTCAGAACACGCAACATCACTGGCACAGTCAGCCACATGGCGAGGCTGATAACAATGCCAAGCTAAATGACTCCATCTACGACACAAATGGCGGTTACAACATGAAATCTAAATAATTATGTTATTAATTACGTTTGTGTTTTCTAAAACATACGTCAAATTATATGCGTATAGTAAATATATATACAGTATACTAAAACTACGAATACTTCTAACATATGTAGTTATTACATTTAATACACAAACTGCTTCAGTGATTCCAGCGATAATTCTCAGAACAAAGAATAAAAGTGCTAGAAAGTTACACATTTTAATAGTAACAACGCTAATAACCGTGTACTTTACAAAAAAAGTTACATCCCAGTATTATCGTAAGGTAATTATTGGCTTGGTTCATAACCATTTGTATTTCAAGGCAATAATTTCTTAAATTGAGCAAATTATATTGTACGTAATTAAACTCATAATGACAACATTATATACTTTGTTTAAATGTATTGGGTAGAACTCACCTAGAATTTATCAAGACCTTCACTGACAGTTGATTTTCACCCCCCAAAATTTGTCCAAAAACTTTAGATAATTGTTCTTGAAACTTTTACGTTACTTCCTTGTTACAATAAGCAACATCGCTCCACGTTTCCTCGTGTTGTAGTGGCTTTGTGTTGCGTGAAGAAACATTATTTCCCGAAAGTGACTCAGTTTTGGTTGCGTTCTAATTCACCGTTAGTTCTCCTAAATAGCATACAAAATGGTGCTCCCTGACTGGCTGGCGATTATTATTATTGTTTTACACTACTTAGGGTTATGTTGTGTGATTTAGAACGCGGCGCGTGACTCATTTTCCTGTTCGTGTACTGCGCTGTTATTTCCCGCCCACTGTACATCAGATACCAGAGTGACGAACCGATTAGGCAACGGATACTGACCATATATGGACAACCTGCGGACACGCTGTCAGCAATACACACCATCTTATTCCTTTGTTTGATTTTTATTTTTATGTACGAAAACTTAACATAGTTGATAACATCTAGGGAACACATTATGACCCAAAACAGGGTAGATTTTAAAAAAGTTTCCTTTTTAACTCCCAAAAAAGTTTAAAACTGAGGTCACTGAGAGAAAAAACTGACAGACAGTGACCCACGGTGGGGTTATTTTGGGGCTATAGAGGACCAAGCAAGTGGTGAAATTGTAAAATTTAAGATAAAACACTCAAAGTTAATTTAAAAAATTTTAAATAAAAAAAGTTAAATTCTTGTATTTGAGATTTTTGGTAAATGTATTTTACATTTTACAATTTTACCACTTGCTTGGTCCCCTATAGCCCATTTAAATTCATTAAAACCAATTAAACAATACATTCAAATAACTCATCGCAACTATACAAGACCTCTCCAAATTCAACACAAAATGCAAATCTTATTGACTAATGCAGTCTCAAAATACTTGATGTTAGTAAAGTTTAATACTTAGTAGAGCACACTTTCGCCATTATGGACTACTGCAAACGTTATTCATGAGATGTGAGACACAAGATTCTGTAAGCACGTCATAGGAATCTGAGCTTATCACTCATGTCCAGTCAGATCATTTGCCATGATCATTATCCCAGTGAATCAATTGAATCTCTGATTCCGTTTCATTATAAAACCCATTTGACAGCAATTACAACTGCCAGAAACTTTGTGCTGGAGAGGGCCAGTTACTTTGGCATATATTAGTATTCAGACTATATCCCCCAAAAAACCAAGCGAACACTAAACAAAGGGTTCAGAATACTTCGGAACAAATGTAAACATAATTGGTTTCCATTTTGTTTTCCAATTTGTTCTAATTCCTATTAGTTAAAACTAATACAAGATAAATTGTTTAATTATGTGTTAATTATATTTATTATTAGCAGTTAGCAAATTGTTCTTTAAAATCCAGGCTGCCCTAGGCAGTGAATTTAATTTCAAACCTGTTTTCCCATTTTGCTAATTATATTTGTGAATGTCTAAAACAGACATTCGTTACTTAAAAACATGTAATTTACCATTATTATGACACCGTTGTTCATCGGATTTCGTTGTCATTTCTTGATGTAATAGTTCTGATATCCACAAGAGGGCGAACAAGTACCGGAGTACTCTCGCGCCGTACTAAACTACGCCAGTCACCCGCAAAAATGTGTGACCATGGGGGGCGCTCTCTCACTGTTTTTGTTCATTTGTGTTCATTTCAGCACTATATCTTCCCTATTTCTTTTGTAAACAATGCATACTCAGGCCATATAGTCTTTTCAAGCCACATTATAAATTATAAATATTATAAATATTAAAAAGGCTTATAACCTTTACATGTCGATACAAGCCTTCATTATATCAATATAATATATAATAAACATATGGCACTCACTAGCTTTTTATAACATTAAAAAGTGAAATTAAATTATACCTATGGAATAATTGATGGAACACTTATTATTATAACATGGTACCACTTCAGTTAAGTCGTTATTAAAGCTGTAACATGAATGAAAAGAAATGCTAACATTAGTATGCCATTGATGCTGTAACTGAAGTAATAAGAATAATAACTTTGGAAAGAAATTTCACTTTGTGTTATATAAAAACGATTTTTGGACTGACAGTGAATTGAGCAGGTTGATGGTGTTAACACTTAAATCATTCAATGCAAAAAACAAGTGTTTTGTAAACTATTTAGCAGTGATGGCTTAGTAGTTACGGTACTGCGCTAGAGACCAGAAGGTCACCACTTCAAGACTCATTACCACCATGAAGTTGCCTCTGTTGGACAACTGAGCAAGGCTCTTTAAACCCCAATTGGTCAAAATGGTGTTCTGGTGTAACTGTATAATTTGGTACAATTCTTGGAGGAATCTTTGATGGACCATCATACGGTGAAAATGTGTACTGTAATCAAAGCAATGTTTCCGTTGGAGCAATAAATATTAATCATAAATAAAAATATTTTTCAAAAGTGTCAGCAGCTTGTACAAAGCTGTGGCCAGAGATTCAATTAAATTGGTTAATTATGTGGAAAGTTAATTATGTCAACAATTGTTGTAGTCTGTTATAGCTGTAAAAGGTCGATGCTGTAATGCTAATAAAATAACTCTGCACATCCTTCTAGGTCTTTGTGTATGGTCTTTGATTTTAAAAAATCACTCTTGGGTCCTTGTATCAATACAAGCTGCACGTGGTGGAACCATATGCAGCCCGCTAAGCCTCAAAAAACATATTGATCTTACAGCCAGCTTATTATGATCGATATTTCTGTGCTTTGAAGATCAGCAGCAGGATATGCGGTACACTCTCCAAATGTGCAGTTGCCGCCGCACACCAACACCTACACATATCATTGTGTCAAGCCTTTGGTGTATACATCCTCATTTGTTCTTGATCTGTTTACCCATTAGTGCATACACATTCCACCATGTTTTATAAAGCATACTCTTCATCTATTCACCGTTCTCCTTCACACACTTCTCCCCAGGTAGTACTTGTCCTTGGACGTACAGTATGAGCAGTTTGTTTTCATTAACAATGATAAGAATGCACTTCTAAAAGTGTAATATGCTTATACATGTTGAGATTGAAGCTGACACTTCTCTCAGGCTTTTGTTTTATTTCTTCACCACCTCTAGCTGTAATACTGATCGATACCTGTTTGGATTTCCTGTGCGCTTCCGCCATCTGCTTCTCTGCTTGTGTGTAGGATTCACAAATAAAGTGTGCTGTATAATGTCCTTGCCAGTTTGTTTAAGTGCAGTCAAGGAGAAACTGAAATTGATTTTGAGGTTTGAGCGTGAAGTGGCTCTTTTGCTTATTGCTCATCTGATACACTTAGATGTAATTGTTTTTCAGGTTATGGATACATGGGTGCCATCACTGTGTAGAACAAAATGGAATTTTACTTTGAAAGTGAATGTTATTATGTTGTTTCTTTCCATTCTACTTACAAACCCTGTTTACATTATTCCATTCTCCTCTTCATGCTGGTCTATACATATATGCAAAGATCAGGACTGCTGGCAGGCCACTCAACCACACATTGGAAGGGCTTTAAGAGTCATTATCTTGCTGAAATAACCCAGAACACTTAGTACCATAATCCATGCATGTCTTCACCCTTTGGCCTTTTATGTTTGGCCTAGCTAAGATAAAGTAATTCAATATATGTATTCATATGAGTTTATCTTTCTGCAATCAACATAATTTATTTATTGAGACATTGGTGGACTGTCTTAAGTGACAACATCAAGTCCATGTTTTCTAGCAAGCCCATTTGGTTCTACTTAATATCTTATTGTCTAAAAGCTTAGACTTGCCTTGCCTTACACCATCTTTGCCTTGTAAAACGCCTGAATCTTGTCTCTACTTATGGTATATTATATGGTAGGAGACATAAATTATTTGCACTGTTACACTTTCTTTGCCTTGTCCCCTTTTCCTATGCTCACCTGCTTATCAGGAAATGTTTGTTGTCTCTCCACACATTTTTAAACAAATAACATCACTTTTATGCGTCTGTTGCATTTTCCCCAGCATTTTCTCATTGTCATCAAATAAAACCCCTTTCCCTTTAAAGCCTTTAAATATGTTTTAATCAATAATAAAACTGGTACAAATGTTAAGACTTTGGTTTCCGGCACTCAGTTGTTTGTTTAGCATTGTATTTTATTGAAGTCCTTGTTTTTTCCTTTTGTTTATTTATTTGTTTTGTTGTTTTTGAAGTGTTTGTGAAGTAAAGTCTCCTGAATTTGGAATTAAAACTTTATTTTTAGGTGCATAGTTAAATTTTCACTTTATTTTATGTTTATAAAGATTGCATTGTGTGGATTTAAGTTTTTATATTGTTACCCGTTTTGCCCAAAACGCCCAAACCCACACTCATTGACTCACTCGCTCACTATCACTAAATCTTCTTTCCCAGGCTGCTGAAACTTGGCTCCACCATTCCCTATCACGTCCTTTTTTTGCATTCCATGGTTTGGTAAATACTGCCACCAGGGGTCACCAAAATAATGTTTAGTACTCACATATATATAGCCAGAACTGAAAATAAATAGCAGCCAGTAACACAGGGTTATAACACACAGTATTATGTGCCAATCATGCAATTGTCAGTTACATCTATACACAAACTCCCTGAAGCCCTCACTCACTCACTGACCAACTTCAACTTGTGTGAAATAACCTCACATCCGGCACTTTTTGGTCATCTCTCACCTCCACAGCAATCTATTGGTGGGTGGTAAAGGCTGGCAGACCCTGGCAATGGTTTATACCATTAAATCCTACTTAAAATCTAAACAAAATTAAAAAGTCATGCTGGTGGTTTTTATTACTTTGCCTTATGACCAAAAGAAAGTTGACTTATTCTATTAATAGCACCCATTGCGAAAGATCCCTCCTCCTGAAAGTAAATTTTTGAAAACATTTGAATGAAACCTGCGAGTCAGACACATAACCCCAAACTGCTCTAAGGACATTGTGGCTAGCAATGCTCACCATGCCGGGCACGTGTGTTTACTGCCCCCTATTTGTGTTCACTAGTTTAAATAAAAATGTGTTTCACTGCATGAATTGGGTTAAATGCAGAGTATTATTTCCACTGTGTTTCAAAAGGACAAGAGGTGAAAAAGTAGTTGAAATTAAAAAAATATATCATTGACTTCAATCATTTATTTTCAATAAAAACAAACTTACTTAGATGACAAAAGAGAGGCAATGCCAAAGTATTGTTTATAGAGTCGTGCTTAGATTCTCACACACTTTGGACTATTTGGTATGCGACTGTTTCTGAATGGCGGATATTCTGTAGGAAGTTCCCCTCTTGAATACACTCATCCTCTCCCTCTATTACTAAGATATTCCTTCAAAGCCAACCCCTTTCTCTCCTCCCCACCCTCTATCCTGCTTCACATTAACAAATCTCAGCCCCTCTCTTTCTCAGCTCTAGACTTCATTGGGCAGGCATGCTTCTCATTCAGAATGCAGACTTAATCTGCACTTGAATCCACCCTTGTCGCTCTGTATTTATTACAGCATAAATTTCCTCTCTCTGCCCTTATCCAAGAAGCAAGGAAGGAAGGAAGCCGGAGAAAGAAGTGTCTGCAAGAAAAACTGTGGGGAGCCTGAGAGGGAAAGCTGAAAAAAGACACAAATAGTCAGCATGGACGGAAGGACTGTCACTAGTGTAAGAGATGAATACAGAAGAATATAGTATGGAATGAAGAAGAGGTCAATTTCCACGATGGAACAGAAATCCTAGTGGAGGAACTCTTTACGGTATTTAATCCTTTTATCAGATTTTATTTGTAGTGATTTCTTGTAATTGAACTAATTAGATCGTCTTTCAGACATTTTGTTAAAACATATTAAAGGCCACCCATGAGAGCACCCTAAGTCATTTTTTCTCACTCCCTACCATCATGTCTATGGCAAGATTGCAAGGGAAACATTGCCTTTCTATACAAGCATGATATTGCCATTCTGGTCTCCACTGTAAAGTTTAAATATGCATACCTACCCTACCTCTATCAGTCTGCAAAAAGTGGATGTAGGAAACTTTGTAACTGAATGATTGCATACCCTTGTATCAGTTTCATTTGGCACAAATACTTATGGTGCTCCCAGTTTGGATTTCATTTTCAGAGGTTTTCTGTCCCACCTCTTCCCCCATACATCACACCACCACACTTCTTTCACAATCCTTTCATTTCAATGTTTCTCTTCATGTCTTCAAAAGTAATCATGCTGCAAAGAAGACTATTTAGGGGAAAGATATTAAATCAAAACCTCTTTTTGCCTTTTCTTTACACATCGTTTTCCATTTTGCTATTCTTAATATGCATATATTTTATTTTATTTTTATATTTTCTGTATTTTTATATATTTATATATCATTTTTTTGTATTTTTACTGTTCAAAAATAATAGTTACAGTTAAGCCTAAGGACCAATGACACTTTTCAACATCCAAAAACATACACACATACACATAACTTCTTTAGTATAAAATAAATACAATATATGGCTAAAGCCAAACCACCATCAGTGCACCTACTTTTTGACCCCCATACTGTGAATTCTTGTATCTGTGAATATATTGGTGGTAAGTAAAATATTTCCAGCACTAGCTTCAGCAAGCATTGTAATGCACAATATGGCAAAGCACAATTGATCTTAAAGATAGCTTAGTCTTTAGTCACGTGACCAAAAAGGTTTAACTTTGTGATGTGTTAGAACGCACAGTTACATGTCAGTATTTTAACATGATGTAAAGTGTGTTCACAAGGAATTGATGCAGTTCAGTACAGCAAGCAGGGTTCCTGCATTAGCTCTGTGAATCTAATAAAGTACTTACGGAATATAGATTCTAGAAAACAATTCCTGTAGGGATGAAACACAATGCCTCCTAAAGATATTCCCTTACAAAATATTGACTAAAAGTCATTTTTATCAGGTGCAGGGTGGAAATGGAAGTATTTGTGTGTACTGTTTACTGTGGTTGGGTAGGATACTCACAATGATACATCTATTGTACATTAAGTTTGTTAAGTCTTAGCATTTAAGTCAAGTCAACTTTATTTCTATAGCGCTTTTTCCAATAGACATTGTCTCAAAGCAACTTTACAAAATACAGAACAAACATAAACCCCTGTTTAGTAAGCCGAGGGCGACTGTGGCAAGGAAAAACTCCATGAAAGTTACAGGAAGAAACCTTGAGAGGACCCAGACTTAGCAGGGCCCATCCTTCTTGGGTAGTCCTTGTATGCAGCACTATTGGAACTGCTCAACTTCAGTTCTTATCCATTTATGAAAGAAAAACCATTTATCAATCAGTCCCAACTGTACGCTGTTTTCGATAGAATCGTTCACAAAATGCTATAAATATAGTTGATTTAAAGTGGTGCGGCCAAAAGTAAACCTGGTACATAAAAGACATTGTTGGCTCAGGGATTAGAGTAATTATCAGGGAATTCCCACTGTTGGGTCTCTGAGCAAGACATGCCATATTGCTGAGATCGTAATATGTCTGTGGTCATACATAAATATAAATGTAGACTTTCATATAATGAAATACATATTACTATTGCATGGTACTGTGCTGGGTTTTTACGACTTCTCTATGGTAGCTTAGACATGTTTTGGCTAGCTTAGACCTGTTTTTGGCTTTGTTGGCGGGCATCAATTTTTGAATAGATTTTTTTCCATGCCAGTACATCTAAGTTATTCTTAAGTTATTTTTATGTCTTTAGTGACATTCATGTTACATTCGACATAAGAACGTTACGATTCACTACTTGTAACAATTTTTCACATTGTAGATAAGCATCATTGCTTGAAATTGAACACTATTAAACACTAAAATGAGCACTATTGAACACTATGGAACAGAGAAAGCGTCAGTGGGGTGATGCGGCAACATTTCATTTGGTTGATAGGTAGCTAACTTTTGGACTAGTTGAATAGTTTTTCATAGGTTTAATAGAGGACATAGGAACAGGAAGGAAGTTTTTTTCAGTGTTTTTGGTGCCACATATGCTTCCCCCAGTCGAGAATAAGTTTAACAATATTTTTGGACTTTTGGGCTTGTTACAATAATAATCTAAATGGTTATCATTAAGTACAATTAAGCATTCCATACGTGAATTTTTTTTTTATTGACAAATAACTAGTGTAAGTAAGGTTATAATGCTTTATCGTTTACAGTGTTGGCCCTTCTCCTTGACCTCTGAAATTCACCTTGATTTGGTGGATATCAGTTTCTGGCCTAAATCATGAGAGATGGCAATCCATTCAGTGCTTGGAGATGATAAAAGTTTCTGGGTTTTTGTTTGAACACTCTTGTTGTTCCCATGATGTTCTAGTAAAAAGCCTTGTTCATATCTAAATTGCTCCTGGGTGGTTGGAAGAAGTAGTTCTCGGAGGATGTTGTGACATCATGTCTTATTCATGGCAATGATCTTAGTCAAATTGTGGCCCCTTTATTAGAAGCAACCCCACACATGAATGGTCTCAGGCAAAAGTGAAAAAAAGTGCTATAATACAACTTTTGTCCATAACTGTACATTTCTATAACCCACTGAAGTCAGCAGTTTCAGGACAACTTAAAGTCAACATTTGGTTTCTTTTTAGCACTATAATGTCTTGTGCGATTTGTGCATGTAACTCTGATTGACAGTTGTAGTGCTTGACAAAGGTTGCCAAAGTAATCCCTTGACCATGTGGTATATTAGCTAATATTATGGTAGTCTTTGATGCAGTGCTGTTTGTTGAATCAAAGATCAAGGCCATTCATCTTATGCTTTTGCTCCTGGTCGGCACACACACATTTTATAAAATCATTTAAAGCAGACTTATTATGCCTCTTTTTACGCAAGTTAGAATATGTCTATGAGCTATATAAAATACGCCTAAAAAGTTCGTTGCACAAAATCACTTTCACATAAAGAGATATTTCCAGTTTCCATGTCAACAGTTTAGAATACATTGTTTTGAGCTATGTCACTTCAGTGATAATAAGCTGTTGCTGGTCACACACCACCTACCATTTGTTTGTGTTTTTATAGTGTTTAATAAACGTGAAAATGCTAGAAAACAGAAGTAAAAAAACATGCATTACTTTCAGAAATTATTGAGCTATAAAATGACTTTAGTGGCTGCATTCGACATTTGAAGGTGCACATAAATGCAGCAGCAGAATGACAAATCTTCTATTCTAGTGGGTGAGGCTCAGGTGGGGTTTGCCAGGTGATGTAGTATGCCAGGGAGGTTCTATGCAAGTTCCCCACAATGTGATGTCAAATTGTATAATTGAACAGAGTTGAACCATTAGGAATTTTGAAGTGTTGCATTACATTTATGTCTGTACGCATGGTTTGACTCCATATCCTTTTTTTACATTGTGTGAAACTTGACCTAAACATGAAACCACTGGGCATGTGTGTTGCAGATGATGCATATTGTTATGCAATAGAATATTGGTTGTATACATAACCTACAGTATCAAGGCTGAGTGAACTAACAGTTACAGAAATAATAAACATTGAGGCCTTCTTTTTGTGGCAGTTCTCGAGTGAATTTGTCGATGCTTTTATAAACATTATGCTGCTTTGCCTATCAATTATGCAGAGAGCAGTAAAGATGAATTTGAACAGTTCTGCCCTGGCAAAGAATGAAAAGCAGTTCAAGGCTGTGGCATTCATCATGGAGGGCCGACGTCATGCGACTTGCTGATGCCCTCGTGCTGTCATGGTCTGCGTTAAGCAAATCCCACAGGAATAGATGTTCCAGTTATATCACAAGCTCTGCACCGCTATTATGAATACCTTGACAGTAGAGCTTATTATTTAAACCAGCTCTGCATACCAGCACTCATGTCATTGCATACATTCACTCAGATTTACACACATTGTTAATGTTCTATATCTTTAATGTTGTATGACCAGTTTTTAGTATTAATTAAGATTTGGGACATTTTCTAAAGTTTAGTATCTCCAGTTAAACTGACCAAATTAGTCTGTGCATTCACACCATCTACCATTTGATTAAGTAACATGAACGGCAAGTAACTACAGACAGCATAGTGTACAAAGAGCAGAGAGGTATCCTATATGTTTGAGACATAATGTGATTGTCTCTAGCTTTATTGTCAGTGTGGGTGTGCTAAATATGACAGAGCAATTGCAATGGGGACTTAAATATAACTAATCTTGGAGAAAGAAGAAAACATAAAAATCATCGTATAATTCTAACAATTGGTAAATTTAACTTGGTGAATTATCTTAGTTGTTGGTTTAAAATATTTGCTTAAACCAATGTTAATATAGCTGTTAATAACAAATATTTAAAGTATTAATTGTGCCATGTTTTAATATCACTATTATATAAAAGGAAAAAAAAGTTTAAGACTTAATTCAAGATTATGTTTTTACTTGCTGTATAAGCCTATCTGAAATAATTTGGTTAACTAGTGGTGGTAAAAAATATAAAATAAAAAACAATATAAAGCTAAATGGCTCTTAATAAGACCTCTGATGACAGATGATATGGCTGTAATTCAATGGCAATCTGGCTTACCTTATAAGAATTTCGGTTGCCAAAAT
>JAOUQU010350404.1:0-12540 GCA_028566735.1 Ammoglanis amapaensis
CAGTAAGAAAAGTCGTTATTTACTGTCGTAAAAATCGCTGGAAGTAGAACGACGTCATCGCCTAATTAGCATAATGCGTGTTTTTGAAACTGTAAAGGAAAAACGCTGACAACAACACTCAATGGTTTTAACTTATTTTTCAATAAGAAATGTTCAATAGTTTTTTCCTTTAACGTAGCTGAGCGTGCAGACCCAGGCCCGAACCTGAATCCTGAAATATGGCGTGGAGAAGATTGGGAGAGGAGGTCCCAGGTCTCGCTCGTCTGTAACACAAAAGAGAAGAAAACCAAGATTACTACTGCACCTTAACTAATATATTCAATATTCATAATTAGAACACTTGAAAGTATGAGTGGTAACTAATAACAGTTACTATCTCTAAAAGTCAAACTCATGCACAGTTTAACAGGAGACACTGATTGGAGAAACCTAAACATGTGCCTTGCTACAGTGCCACCTGTGGAGCTCATGGGAAAAGAAAAGAAAAACAATAGTAATCGACAACAGAGCTTGAAACTTAAATATGGGGATGCAGAGCCTAGATGTTATCGGTGTGCTGATAACTCGGACAAGCTGCACTAAAGCAGAAAACCGAGAATGCAATTTCCCTACTCTTTCTGAAAAAACAATGAAGAAACCAATCTAACAGTAGCTTTTGAAATGAAATTAACAAGAAACTTAACCCTAACCCTAACCCACTAAATATCATTCGAACTGCTAACGAGACTTATCCAACCTCACTGGAGGTGATTAGACATTATGACTGATCCTAATTAGCAGGATGCATATTCAGGAACCAGATCGCTGGCTGAGTGGAGATCTACTGCAAATGACAAGACCCTAAACCAAGCATGTGTGAAGTTCGGCAGTTTACGGACTTATCAGAAAAGATGATGCCACGCCATCAGTTGAGAAAAGTGAGAATCAGTGCAAGAGAATGATACAGTCCGTATAAGGGACTGGAACAGTTCAACAGTTTGATTGCATCCGGGTAAATATTGGTTTTAAGTCTTGTTGTTTGGCTTTCAAAATTGGAGAAAAGAGAGATACATGCTACATCACATCTGTTTAATTTTCAAAATTGCCTATTTTCCGGTGGTGATTTCTTAAAGCTAAGTTTATATGAAACTAGATATTCAGAAGGTGTAGCCATTTTTGTTATTGGTTGTAGGTAGCCTACATTAAACGGGTAGACAAGGGAAGACCATTTTAAAACAATTCATGCTTCAGCGTGAGTTTCCTCCGGTTTCCTCCCACAGCCCAAAAACATGCACTAGGTTGATCGGAAATGTTTAAAATTGTCCTGTAGTTTCACAAGATCCCTGTAGAGATACGGGGTTGGAGAAAGACCTGGCAACCAACTCCGTAAAAACAATTGCAGCACTAATATATTTATATATTTATATATCCGGGTTCAATCCCCGGGTCGGGCTGGGGACTTTCTGTGCGGAGTTTGCATGTTCTCCTCGTGTCAGCGTGGGTTTCCTAGGGTTCCGAGGGTTTCCTGCACTAGGTGGATCGGAAATGTGTAAATTGTCCCGTAGTCAAACACAAGATCCCTGTAGAGATACAGAATTGGGGAAAGACCTGGCAACCTACCCCGTAAAATGTAATTGCCGAGATACTCTGGGGATCAGTAGCGGTCCACAGAGTAACCCAGGGTCGAAGTCGACTGAAGGGTAAAATAGAATATAATAGATAGATAGACTGAAACCATAAATAGTCGTTGGTCTAGGAGTTCTCATGGTTACTTAGAAGTCAGGTGGCACTTATAGTGAGATGACCAGAGCATAGATGTGTGATATCAGCTTTTTTTCTCAGTTTAATTGGTCACCACTGGATAAACAAGATGATTTGGTGTTTGGAATGTATTTACGTCACTGTATGAAGATTTAAACGCTTAATCAAAAACAGATTTTAATGCACATGATACAAGGAAAATCATACAATTAAAACCCTACCTGTTGTGAAAGTGACTCTGCCTGTGCCAGTATTGATATAGGCGGAAGGTCATGTGAGTCAGGCATGTTGCGTTTGGAGCTGATACGGTCTCTTTCATTCTGCACGGCTACATAACACAAAATATTTCCCTCATTAACATGATATTAGGAAAGTCAAATTAATATATAAAGTTGTTGTACTTGTTGCAATATTTCTTTGGGAAAAAAATAATATTAAGTTATCTAAGTTAAGTATTCTACCAGCCTGGGGTTTATTTATTAGATTATTGGGAGAGATAGGTATACTGTACAATACTGAATATAACAAATATAGAAGGGGTGTCATTGAGAAGTCAATTCCAGCCACCCTAGAAGAATCTGTGTTTAAAGTTAAAAAGATAGAATTAAACAACATATTAATATGAGTATTATTTACCTGTGTTGTTTCGTATTTAAAAATTGATTAATTAAATAAATAATTCAAATTTTGTTCTTACACATATACAGATGTACAGTACAATGAAATTTCTCTTCGCATATCCCAATTTGTCTGGAAGTTGGGGGTCAGAGCGATATTACAGGGTCAGCCGCTGTACGGCGCCCCCTGGAGCAGACAGTGTTAAGGATCTCGCTCAAGGACCCAACAGTGGCCGTGTAGCAGAGCCTGGATTTGAACCCCCAACCTTTGGGTTCCTAGCCCAATGCTCTACCCTGTCCCTGTTAAGTTGAGATCTTGAGGTTTTTCATTTGCAGCATTTATGGAACGACAAATGGAACACCATTTTTGTACAATTGAGGGTTAAGGGTCTTGGTTCTGAGGGGTCCAAAAAGTAGTATTAGGTAATAGTAGGGCTTGAACTCTAAAAGTGTGGGCTAGAACTTAAAAGCAAAGCTTAGTGTTCGATTGGGAAGTGTGCACTATGCACTACACACTACATTACAGTGCACTCACTTTAATAGCTAGCGTTAGCTTGATGCTAAACTAAATGCTAACGTAACGTTTAGCCATTGTGTAGTTTGTGTGAAAAGAGTGTGAAATGTTTCTTAATGAAAACCTGTTAACTGTAAACGTAAAACGTTTCTTATTACTAATTATTCTTATTACTAATTACGAAAATGTCTGGCGTCTTATAGTGAACGTAAACAAGGGAAACTTCCAGTTTCGGCCGAAAGGGGAAAATGTCTCAACGCCATTGTTAAGAAGCGTTAGTAATGCTTGCTTGCTGATACTTGGTGTTATAAAATGGACCAAATATCGATTTGTGATCGACTTCGAATGTGACATTTGTGTTACATGGGTGGCGTGTGTGTGTGTGAGTGTGTGTGTGGGAAGGACCGAGGCATCATGGGCGTGGAACACTATAGACAACCTGTGCGATGAATCTGAAGTTGGTCCTGAACTCCAAAGCACGCCGCGGCAGCACTTAACACGCCGTGGAATAAACAAAAAATGGGATAAATGTTTAATTTACGCACATAAAAAGGACTTTCTATAAGAAATCGGGATCGAAGGTGAAGCATTATGTTGCCAGGTGTTGACCCATGGGATGCGGTGTTTATAGGACTCGGCTGAGCTCGGGCAGATCGCTGTCCAGAGTGCCGTTGCCTGTTACGATGCTTTTAATTTTTCTCTATTTGTTTCACTGCCTGAACGGAGTTTGTGACTCGGCACCGAAACTGTCTGACCGGCGACATCTGTCAGAGCACCGCGGGACAGGAAAAACGCCTTTTAGCGGCTCGTTTATGCGGCCAGAGCGCACCGAACAGCCGGGGAACCGGACCGGATCCAGCCGTGCGCTCGGTGCGCATTTACAACCCGGACTTGTCCAGTCCAGCCAGGGAGAGAACACAATCCCGTCGTCAAACTCGTACGGAACTAAGACATTACCACAAGCCATTATTATTGGGGTCAAGAAAGGGGGAACCCGGGCACTCCTGGAGTTTTTGCGCGTCCATCCGGATGTCCGCGCGGTGGGATCCGAACCTCACTTCTTCGACCGGTTTTACCATAAAGGACTCGAATGGTACAGGTAAAGTGCCAAGCAGTTTCAATTAAAATGTATTTACAATTACATTTGCAATTTTAAACAATATAGGGTTACGGATACTTGCTCAGGAGCCCAACAGTGGCGACTTTTTTCCATTCTTGTGCATTTTACACACTTTCTTTACACAATTCTTCCTCCGCATTTGATCCAACCGTGCAATGAAACACACACTAGCGTACACACACACTAGGGGGCAATAGTGAGCACACGTGCCTAGTGCAATGGGCAGCCTTAGCCACGGGTGCCCGGGGAGCTGTTAGGGATGTTCGGTGCCTTGCTCAAGTGCACGTCAGTCGTCACCTGTAGTTCCATGACTCCCGGGAATCGAACCGGCAACCTGACGATTACAAGCCTAGTTCTCCAGTGAATATATATTTCCATGAGTTGTCCCAAACTTGTGGGTAGTGGGACCTGAACCAGTGACCTTCTGATCTCTAGCCCAGTACTAGATACCCATTATACTTAGTAAACTATATGGTAAAAATGATGTGGATACTTTGGGTTTTGTTGGACATCTTACTGAGGTGATGTGCATTTTATTTTAGAGCAGTTTATTCCAGATGGTTGGGTACTACAGCAATTTTTTTTAAAATATACCAATAATTATTTGAAGCAATACATTAAGATATGGCCAACTAACATTCAGTCACACTTAAGAGTAATTTAAAGCCGAATGCATACCGCCTAAATGTTTTGGGAGGAGGGGTAAATGGAAGAATCTCTGACACCAAAAAAGTGTAAAACTCCTCAAGTATGGTAAGTGGGGCAAAGATTAAAACCATGTGCCCACTATTCATGCAAGCTGTGCCACTGTACTGCCCTCGATTATACCTAAGCAACACGAATACAATACAGATGTGCCGTAGACAATTTTGCATAAAATAGGTATACATTGTATACAAGTATACAAGTATACAATTCCTAGCAGCACAAATCCGGCTCTTTCGGTGCCACTTATTTACGCATGGGAGAAATTTAATCAGGGCAATCCACCTCCTACAGCATGTTTGTGAAGTGCTAAGCAAACAAAGGATATATCCAAAAGGAATCTGTGCAGATGTGGGGAGAGTGTGCCATTCTCAGATGGTGTTTAGTGGATCCATGGAACGTGTGTGTGTAGAACTTCAACATCTGGGGTATATGACGATTTTAATCATACGTGCCACGGAAATATTGTTTTTTTTTGTGCAGCTGATATAGTGATCAGTGATAGATTGAACCGTACACCGATGAGCCAAAACATTAGGACCACGTATCAACACCCCATATAATAAGATGTGTCAGGTTCTACTAATTCAGACATCAATATAGGTGATTGCAGTCAATCCATTGGGTCTGTTGACTTGACAGAATGAAAGTACATCTGATACAAGGTGTACCCACAGACAACAATCTGAGGAGAGACAAGCGACAAAGTGCCGATGCCAAAGAGTGGCAGTGTGGCCAAAACTAATAATGTTAGTGAACAGACTTACAGAAGGGCTATAGCTCAATAGAAGGGTTATAGCTCTGGGACTAGTCATCTGGGGCAACGGATAAAGCTCAAGTGTGCCAATAAATCCCCCAAATACATAGCTGGGCAAGAGGAATAGTTCACTACAGAATATTTGGCACCCAGAACTGTAGGATGATCCACCATAAATAAGTTGTAGAAAGCATCTCTATTGTCCTGGTACCTGATACCCTAAGACTCATTGAGATGATTCAGATTGTTATTTTCTTTTGTAATTGAGAACTGATTCTACATTTCGCAGCTGGTGTAGTAAAATCATTTTGAGGTTCCATTTTTAATTCAGATGATACTTAAAGATACTATTAATTCTATAACATTACAGTGTTTTTTTTATACCCTATCCATTTCTAAACGTCTTATGAGCTCGTACGAGGGCAGGATACAAGGCAGGACTGCGGTGTCTGGCTACGTGTCTCAAAAAACACATACTAGCCCTCGACCACCCAGCTCGATGGGTGAGGAAAACACAGGGAATTAATAAAAACAGAGGTAATTCTGGAATGGCTACATTTGAGGTATCATCTTACTGACAGTTTGGCGTTATTCAGACTTGCTCTAACATGGATGAGCACTGGATGATGAAGACGAACCAAGTCGGTTTGATTTCATGTAGTGTTTTTTGCCAAGGATATTATATAACAGAGTATTGGGAAAACATGAAACTTACAATCCCACTCCAAAGAGTCATAACTACTGTGTAAGTGATAAATCCTAATGGAAAAGATGACCGGAATGACCAAAGCTATAATTTTATCATAGTTCTTCCCGGCTGCCAAGAGCAGTGAATGGAACCGCTCTTGATGGTCTCCAGATGTCAGTAGGATCTGAGAATCCTTCAGTGAGGATTCAAGGAGGATTCTTGTTTCTCTAAAAGCGTATCTGTCTAGTCAAAGAGGAGCAGTGGTGAGGCGCCTAGAAAAGACATGCAAGGAAAGAAAGACTGACAATGTCAACAATCACAGCATATTCTCACATCACATCCTATATGCGTTCAGCAGATTATAACGTCAGTACACATGGCACAACTTACCGAATTTCTTCCACACACACCAGACCTGCTCGTAGACATGCAACGTCAGACGAGAGGAAGGGTTTTGCGCAAATTCCTGTGGTAGACCTTGCATCCAGAAGCAAGAGAACATCACTATATGAGTTTTAATTGTTCAAAAGAAGCCAAGCTACAGCACTGGGAATGGCACACAGAGCCGCGGCCTTAAAAGCCATCCTCCTAACACTCCATCTTATTGCATACAGATGTGACCAAGGCAACCATACCGACCGTTTCATGCTTTCATTTCACCCCGGTGTCTTTCTTAGACTTAATTTTGTTTCCAACAAAGACGAAGAGCGTCCACTTCACAGCGGTGCAGAATGGCAGGTGAGGGCATAAAGACGAAGTGAACTAGTCCCACTCGCAGCTTTGATGAAAGCACCCCTGCTCGCCAGACATAACTCAGAATGGCGTAAGGAATGAACCCACTCTATTTAGTGTGCGTGAGAGTGTTGCGTTCAGTTTGAATAAAGCACAGTGACTGATGTTTGTTAGAGGCACCTATTGTTATCTGACTGAAAAGTTTACAAGGTTACACACTTCCTCGGAATAAAAACTGAAAGGCCACTTGTAGATTTTTAGTCTGTTTTAGAGAAGAAGAGGCTTCAAATAAAGAGGCTTTGAAATGGATTTCTGGCTCCTGTGTGGCGGTGTAGATCAGTAGTGGGTGATGAAATAATGAATGAATTATCAATTATTATTTATTCATTACCCTTATATAATATTGTCATCCTCCATAAACCACAAACATTTTTGAAAAGGAAGGTGACAATGTAGAAAAGTAAGTTATTATTTTCGAATTAAAATATACTCACATTACTGGTTACTGTCCAGCATTTATAATCATCGCCCTCTTAACCCCTTCCAGGTTAAAAAGACTTGATACCCGCTTGGATTTTGACACGACGCTCTAAGCCTACAATACGTTCTCTCTAATCCTGTAGATCACTAGTTTCAGTTGCTTCTCTGATCTTGCGCCGCCACTCCCAATAAGTTTAAACCGCTATACATTTCAAGACTTTTTTTTACACTCAGAGAAAGAGTACCGTTCATCATAGTGTAACCGGAGACCTTTGTAATGGCTAAAAATCATCTAAAGGAATTTAAAACCTAATGCTCATGATACTCTTTTTTTCCATGACATCAGATTTGAAAAAAAATTCCATCCAACTTCAAGCTGTTGATTAAGAACAGGAGCTTCTTTCTTGCACAGCAGCTCTGAGATCATAGCGATAAAAGGCTTTACTGACTGGACATCATCGCTGTTGTCCCATAAGCTTTTAATTTATGGTAGACCTGATTCTGGAGATTCGGATAATAACTGTCTATCTGGGCGATTTTCCTCTTAGCAGAACGTGTCGAGCATGATTTTTTTTTCCAGACCTTGGCAGAATCATTCATTTAATTTAATCTGTTTGTAATACAAGACTGGATGTATTAACACAGTCATGGAAAACGGGAACTTTATTAAATCATCGTTAAATCATAACCATAAGCACGACATTAAAAGGAAATTAAAGTCTAAAAGTCTGAAAATAAAACATCTCACACCAAACATATAATGTCATTAGATTTTTGGATATAAATGTTTTATCAAACCCCCCCGAAACTCATAAAACCTTTGTTTATCTGTTGTTTAATTGTTTACCGATGACATTTTTGCTAGAGGACCACGCGCCTATTAAGCAAGCCCCCCAAAAACAACTTAGTCAACAAAACCCAAACAAAAGCTGTAATGGTTTTTCAGTGTTGATTCATTTGGTTTCACAAGGTTTTCGAACAAAGCTTCTTTATAGACATGGAAAACACACTCGAAACACACTCGGCCACAGTGTCACAGCTGATGACACTTCATTTAGAGCTTCATTTAGTTCAATCAGGTCCAGTTCTCGAGTCGTGTAAATTATTTTACACTGACAGCATGAAGGCAGCACAGTCATTACTTTAGATTTACCTTTTTTACTACACTGCTATAAATCTTGTTACGGAACTGATGTTCTCTTTAAAATGCATTTATACCACCACCAATTTACAAAACATATTAGTGAACAGTGTGTACTTAGATTAATAATAGTACTAATTATTTTATTATTGGTTAAAGATAATTATAGGTTCCAACAAATACTATGCCAGACATTTTTCAGTTGAAATCCACAGAGACTGTTCTACACCATGAATGCGTTTCCTCAACATTGATTATGTATGGCTGTAGTATTGATCAGACTAGATTAATTCCTCGCTTTGATATGTAAGATTAATGATAAGTTCCAATCTTTCATGTTTTGAACGACTGCATTAATGCCCCATGGATTTACAAATACAATCAGTAGTGACACCCATTTTCAGTAGTAACATTTTCAGTATACGTTTATTAACGTAAATATAGTAACCCTATAGTTTGTACTTGCAGTCCCAAAATAAGCCGAGTGTCAATTATAATTATATAAAAGATTGTGGGCCAGATTCAAGTCACATCGTTTTCAATCAGATTATTTAACATCTTACTGTATTTCATTTCTCATGTCATTACATACTCGTAAAAGACACAATATATAAGTGTTGGGTATTGCGAAGGAATATAACTATTATACTATTATATCTATATAACTATTATGTCTATAACTATTATTCCTAGCTTATTCGGTTGTATTTAAAGCCATAGGATTATCAGCATTTGAAAACAATAGTTTAGTCTTTCTTAGTAAAAGCAAATGCTGAAACTGGCAATTAAATAATAAATCTACAATATTTTGGTTGAAAGTAAATAATTCATTTCGTAAAGGATAAACAAAGTACCACAAATGGTCTGGGAAACATTCATATACGAAAACATATAGTAACTTTAATGATAGAATAACACCTGTATAACACATGTTAAGTATTTAGTGTGTATTTCCCTTTATGTAAATAAAATATATGTAATTTTGAGTGCTCAAATGTTCTCTTTGTTCGCATAGATTTGATTTTGGACGTCATCTGTAGTGAACACACACTGATAACAGAGCGAATGCTCAAAAAAGGAAATGTTTTTTATGATCTATGTTTGCTTCTGTTGGCTATACAAAGGAAGCCAATTTTCACATACACATATGGTCCGGATTAGCATCACACATGGTGCTTTGCGGTTCCTGAAATATTTTAAAAGTCCCGAAAATTTGAAAAGATCTCAGTTATGAAGATCTGCTCCGGTTCACTGGTAATACGTCCCTCGGGGACGAGAAGCTCATTGATGAGGGGAAATAGCACCGGAGACCTTGCCAATACGAAACCTCCATGATGGTCATATGTCATGCTTGGTTGCTCTACATTACCCACAAAGAGTAGTGCGAGGCTGTGGAAAGTGTTCAGGAAAACCAACATAGCGTAAGAAAATTGCCTTGTCATATCAAAAATGAAGCGCCTATATTCCACATTATAGGTACCACGCAGTATGTCATGAGATATTATTTATAAATCATGTTTAAATACCAGTACAAGAGTCGTCTTGATCGTTTTTGGATTTGCCTTAAATCTTTATGGCGTGGCCACCCATCTGAAAGCTCTGATGGCTCTGACCACAGAGACACAGCTATGAATTTCCTCTTAGCGTTTGTGCATGATGCGTATGGGCGTTGGCAGCCAATCCTCCCAGGATTAGGAATAAAATCATAAGCCTTGGAGTAATACTCATTCTCAAACGAGTGGTAAACACCCAGACGGAATGCATGTACAAATAGTTGGGGTAATGGCGGCTACACTTTACAGATTACTATTTATTTATTTATTTTTACCAACATATTCAGGTTGACTTGACATCAACTCCCTTATAAATAGACTTTTATGGACTTTGTATTTGGTGTGTGGGGGTCTGTCGTGCTCTTTTAATTTGTGGAACATTTATTCTGGGAACAAATTGATGAGCTGACACGGTTCGACCCATGTGCTGGGTTATGACATAAATCAATCATGCAGAAAGCATGTATTATTTATTATTTGATTGATTTACTCATTGTACCAAGGGCTGTATCCTACAGTGTTTGGCTTTACCTAGAAACAGAAAAAATGACAATTATTTAATTTAATTTAAGGGTTTTGGGGAAGGGGGCAACTTACGACATGCCTAAGTTCTTCTGCTTCTCATTGCAAATCAAGTGTGGATGTCCAGAAACAAGAATGTCCAGAACTCACACTAGACTACTAGATGACTAGTAGTGGGATCTGTATCTGTTGGTCTTGCTTTGAGACAATGTCTATAAAAAGCGCTATATAAATAAAGCTGCTTACAGATATACTGCTAATTATGATTAATCTTTCATCAAATGATTTAGTTAAATATGTTTTTGTTACATCACTTGAATCCTCCAAGGTTTCTTTCCGTTTTTTTACCCTAGGTTTGCGTAGTGGGGGGGTAGTGATGCTGGAGGCCCTCTGGAAAGCTGCTTCGTGACGATGTGTGTTGTAAAAATGGACTTGTTTATGCCACTATTTTAAAATCTGAATTCTTCCAATACGACATCATTGTATGTTTTTCTCCGGTTTTGTGTTTCAAGGTCTTGTGAGTGAATAATGTGATTTATCTCTTAATCAAACGGTCCTCTACGATGCACCATTTCATTTTCTACTACATATAAATAGAGCCAAACTGACGGTTCTACTTATGATCCCGAGACTTCATTTTTGACTTGGGAAATCTGAAACATTTCAAGAAAATCTGGAATGCGGTTGATCACTTTAATGGCATTTACGTCTTGTATCCGAAAGCCATGCTTGTCTTCGTTGATCACTGTACGTACGTCTCTGCGCGTGGAATACCAGCGGGTATATTTGGGTTCGTGGTCCAAAACTTACATTAGTCTGTGTTTTAAACTTAAAACACACGAAACATCCTTCCAATATGTTAAACCAGATGGACAGAAAGAATCTGGCAGGTTATATTAGCATACGTTAACATTCTACAATGCTCTGTGTAGTATAAAAATGCTCATCGGGCACACACACACACACACACACATATATATATATATAAGTGTGTGTGTGTCTATATCCATTGTGCATGGATGCACCAATGCATAAAATACATTCACACTTTTAAATCCTACATCATTTAAGTTGGAATACGGTCGGTTGTGAACAGCGTCGCCTTTGTTCCAGAACATTTATTAATTGCAGGAATTCATTATTAGTTGACCTGGTGTCTGCTAGCCAGCATTTAGTGTTTAAAATCTGATCAAATTGACAAATGTTCTCTTTAGCATGCTAGGTGATGGATTGAGTTTTCCTTTGACCTTGTCAACGAAAGCCGTAGTTTTATAAACTGATTGATGCACTCACACCCTGTTTAGTAACCTTGTAACAAAGGGTGGTGGCAGTATGGTGTTTGCTATATCGTCAGGTTCTTGGTCATTTTCTACTTTTAAATACATAAACACATTGTTTTTTATATTCTCTGTAATACTGTATGATTTTACTTAAGTAATTAATATGTATTCATCTTTTTTATTATTATCTAGAATGGTTTGAGTTTACAATAATTAAGTAAAGCGGTTGACTATTTTACCACATTTGCCCCCCCGGTTTGATTAAACGCTCCAATATGTCAGTAGACAACGCCAAACGATTATGCCACATCATACCACATTATGTGACGAATTCATCCGTGGCTTGACTTCTCATGCCTCTGGTTAGGGCAGTAATAAACACCACGCCAGAGGATGTGGTAGCACCATAAATACGATTTTATAGATTATTTTTATTGCTGTTGCTTTCAATTTCTTTTTAGTTGTTTGACCCTGTATCCATATTGACGGGCCAATAAAAACAAGATTAGAACGGGTTCCAGGTGAACCCTATTTGGAAAAATGTAGACACCTTCATGCTATCTGACCAAACTATGATGTGACAGTCATTTATAATTACGTGTGGAGGTTTATTTTATGCAAATATTCCATGGGTACTATATATATATATATATATATATATATATATATATATGTATAACTGTTGCGCCTT
>JAOUQU010350515.1:0-12540 GCA_028566735.1 Ammoglanis amapaensis
TATACATATATATATATATATATATATATATATATATATATATATATATATATATTATGTGCATGAAATAATTATATATTACATGCATGTTTTTTTATATGCATAATTACTCTTCATTACTCTTTTTTATTTATTTTGACTGAAATATTAAATAGAAACTCTCTTGTAAAAGTTCCGCAAACTTAGATTTTAGTCCTAAATATTTAGAGCCACAATTTATTTCAGACTTTAACAGTTTTCTTATTTACAGTTTTGTTGCCGTTTATAAGCAATAAAGAAAATGGACTTTTTTTAATGAGCTCGTCGTTTCTTTATTTCTCAGCTTGTCTGCAGCTTGAGGAGAATAAAAACGATTAGTTCACACACATGAATCAGTCTTATATAAGATTCCCTGAATCAGAAATCAGTGCCATGACCTCGACAGCTCGAACCCGTGAGCACCAGGTTTCTTTCATATGCAATTTATTATCACTCAGGGCTTCTTCTCTCCAAACAGCGTTAATGATGAACACCAACATTAGATCGTCTGCTTTTAAAAACACACAAATACACCTACATACAGAAACAAAACATATCAATTGTAATAAATAAAACATAAATAAAATTAAGGATTCTACTTTTATCAGAAGATGAAAATTTCTTTCACCTGGTGTTTAACTAGACATATAACGCTGCAATACATAAACTGGCCACAGTTTAACATGAGACTCTATCGAAGAGAGGGGGCGCTGTGGAGCAGCAGGGATACTAACAGGATTGTAAGTTGTAAATCGGGTGGTGTAGCTGCAGCTGGAGTCTGTATGTCCATCCGTGTCCACGTGGGTTTACTCCAGACGCTCTGGTTTCCTCAGACAGTCCAAAAACATGCTGAAGGTGTGAAATCATCCTGTAGATGACACAGAACACACAGTTACACAGACCTAAAACCTGCTTCATAAAAACACCGCTGAGTAACTCGGGGGGAAGGGGGGTATCGATAGTGGGTCGAAGGGCATCCAAGGGTAATGGGTACGACTGGAAACGGGTCAGGGGTTGCCAGATTTTGCCAACCCTAACCCTAATCCTAAATGGTTTACAGATTGTCAGGAAAAGAGCAGTGGGACAAAATTGTGTGCTGGTTCGTAATCATTTATGAGGCTTAAATAGAATAAATAAATAAAATAAAATAAATAGAGGGCAGTGATAACTTAGTCATTATGGTACTAGGCAAGTGATCAGAAGGTTGTCAGTTCAAGCCCCAGTACCATTAAGAGTCCTTAATTAATGGTGTTCCAATGTTGTTTTGGATGAAGGCTTCCGATAAATACTGAATAAATAAAATTGTACTTGTGGGGGGTTGGATGGCTACCGGTGTTGCAATCTGGCAACCCGAGTCAGGCCGTTCAGTTCCACAAGGTTTTATTATAACCACCCACAGGTTGTTAGCATTGATTACCAGCTTTGGTATTAGACACTCTAGTATTACTCACTACAATCAAGTGCGCTCGAGTACTTTTACGGTTAATATATTGGTGCAGGTCACATGACTTATGCACTGATTTTTGTCGAATATTTAAAAAATGTCTGTATATTGGTATATATTATTATATATTTCTTTTCTGAAAGCCGGTCGGTTGTGTTGCTTGTTATTCTCCCGATAGAACCGCTCAGGTAATTACCTGACGCACCGTCGGGAGGTTATGACCTGGTTATTATTCATGCATATAGTGTACATTAGAGGACATGTGACATTCAGTTAGCGTGAGCTCGTTATAATCATCAGGGAATTTCTATTTATTCATTTAGGGTTCAGAGCTTTTTTCACCGCCGTACGTTCACACAGTCTAGTGAACACACACAAGGGGGCAGCATCGAGCACACGTGCACTGCGAGGTGGACAGTTTTCTATTTTTTGTCTTTCCATCCTGCATTGTGACAAATACTAGAAATAAATAAATAAATAAAAGCAAAACATTTATAAATATTGTGAGGAATGATTTCTCAGCTGGATGAATCACTTCATTCGATACGAAGGACCTCCATGGACCCGAGATTCTGGGTCTGAGTAAAAATAAAAATAATAAGAGAGAATTTAAGTCATGACGTTTGTGTCAGACTGAATCATCGCGGTCCGGATACGAGGAAACATCCTGTACGAAATAAACACAGACAATAATGTTGCCAAAGAAACATTATTATTATTATCATTCTTAGTATCTGTCACAATTCAGTTCATATTGCTTCCATTAGGGGGCGCCACAGCAGACCGTGATCCACAGTATTGAGCTGGAATGTTTGTCTTAACACACTGTATTGGGTTCGATCCGTATCTGGAGTAATCAGGACTCGGCCGCGTCCACATGGGTTTCCTCCAGGCGCTCCGGTTTCCTCCAACGGTCCACAAATGATCAAAATGGCTGATTCTAGAAAGGAGGAGGGGCTTATGCTGCAGTTTACATGTATAGAAAAGAAGGTGTTCATTTTTGTGGCAAGCGTCCGACTTTCGGGACGGCGGGCGCTCTGTAATCGGGACGCCGTTTGACCCCGTTGACCTTTAAATATTAAGGGTGTGTCCAAATTCGTACCGAGGGCGCTTTTTGGGATATATATATATATATATTGCGGCACGGTGGCTGAGTGGTTACAGCACTGTCACCTTACAGCAAGAAGTCCCGGGTTCGATTCCCGGGTCGGGCTGGGGTCTTTCTGTGCGAACTTTGCATGTTCTCCCCGTGTCAGCATGGGTTTCCTCCGGGTACTCATGTTTCCTCCCACAGTCCAAAAACATGCACTAGGTTGATCAGAAATGTGTAAAATTGTCCTGAAGTTACACACAAGATCCCTGTAAAGATACAGCGTCGGGGAAAGACCTGGCAACCTATCCTGTAAAATGTAATTGCCGAGATACTCTGGGGAACGGTAACGGTCGACTGAGTAACTCAGGGTCGAAGTCCACTGAAGGGTCAAATATATATTTGTATTGCTGGTACAGTGACTTAGTGTTGGCTTGGGCTACTTTCGGGTACTTCTGTTTCATCCAACAATCCAAAGACATGCAGGCAGGTTAACTCACTTATACGTGTGTGTGTGTGTGTGTGTGTGTGTGTGTGTGTGTGTGTTGGTCTCTGTACCCTGCAACAGACTGGTGACATTACTTTTTGTCCTCCATTTTGAGTGATTGAGGGTTAAGGGCCTCACTCAGGGGCCAACCAAAGCCCTGAACCAGTGACCTTCTAATCTATAACCCAGTAGCTTAGCCACAAAGCATCACTGATCTACTGAATTTCAGTTGCTGGAGCAACGCAAATTCTTATAGGCATAAGTTTATAGAGTACACACATGCCACCAGTAGAGGTCGCGCTACTTTAATATTTTGTTTGTTTGTTTGTTTGAGTAGCACAAGATCATCAGAAGGTCGAGCGTCTCAATACTTCTGGCCGTATATGCCCTCGACCTCTGGCTGCTTTGGTCCAAGCACCTCGTCTTGCGTTAACGAAACATGATTTGATTTTGGCGACGACAACTCGTCACTTAAGTCTTAATTGGAATTATGAAAATATTCAATAACAGCGAGGCGACGAGGTTGCTGATTGAAAACAAATGAATTTACAGATGGCTGCAGATGGTTCCTCTCTGCAGAGCGAACTGCACCACCCCGGGTTCATCACCACGTAAGAGTCGAGGTCAAGGTGATGCCTTCTACATCCATGTTTAAATCTAATAATCAGTCTAACAACTTACATTTATTATTAATTCATTATAAATAAATGACTCGTGACTTGACTTGTGATTTGACTCAGACTCCAGCTGAATGACTCGACTCAGACTCTAATGTAAAAACCCACGACTTGACTTGTGGTTTTGACTCACACTCTTGCCAAGCGATTGGTGACCTGACTCAGATCCTCATCTTGGTCTCATGACGTATCCCATGATTTGACTCAGACTCGAGCCTAAAGATTCATGACATGACTCTCGTGACTCTCCTCTAAAGACTCACGATATGATTCGTGATGTGACTCAGACTCTAGCCTAAAGACTCGTGATTTGACTCTCTCAATCCAGCTTCATGAGGAGCACCATTGAA
The DNA here is from genome assembly GCA_028566735.1 of Ammoglanis amapaensis. Taxonomy (NCBI): domain Eukaryota; kingdom Metazoa; phylum Chordata; class Actinopteri; order Siluriformes; family Trichomycteridae; genus Ammoglanis; species Ammoglanis amapaensis. Next base: position 4,067 of record JAOUQU010350515.1, read on the forward strand.
CGGTTCAACAGTCTTGAAGGAGTCCCTAGAGGTGCTGAGCACTTTTTGATGGCTTTACATTTACTGACTCATCTAGAATCTTCTCACCTGGATTTGGGTCAGGTGACCACTGAGGCCAGGTCATGTGACCCAGCACTACATGACTCTGGACTTGTGTAGCAGGCTGTAGATCAGGAACACGGTGAAACAGAAATGAGTCCGGAGCAACAAGCACTTTAAGTTCTTTAATGGAGGAACATTTGTAGCTTCAGAACCGTTGATCTCCTCCAGATTAGCTACAAAACGAGAGAAAACATTAGTGTGTATTAGTTCTGGAGGCTGGAAGCGCCGGCTGATGAATAAACCAGAAGATTGAAGCTGACAGGATTCTCTGAGACACCCGGAATGCAGAACATCATGTCTGGACTCCACCGGTCACTTCAGAACCGTAACTGGGGGTCCAGCCGAGCTACCGAGCTGCCCAGTGACCTCCTGCCTCGGTACAGACGATCCTAATGAGCATGTCGGCTAATGCTAAGGCTAGGCTAACATTTCGTCAAACACATTCGTTAACTATTTGGTGTCTCACCAGTCTAACTTAGTTCACCTCACTGCATAATTTTGAATTTACTGGAAAACAGAGTACCCAAAGTAAACCTAACTGGACACCAGAGAAGGAAAGCGCCTGGACCGCCTCACCTGGATCAAACTCAAGACCTTTTTCCTTTTTTATTTAGAGTCAGCTGACTCTAGCTTAAAAACTCAAACACTAGTCTAAAGATTGGTGACTTGACGTAGATGCTAGTCTTAAGACTTGTGACATAGACTCCTAAGTTCTTAAAGAATTGTTTAGACTCAAGACTGCCTCAAGACTTATAAACAAACTCGTACGCTAGCATAAAGACTTGTGACTCGACTCAGATGCTTTTCTAAAGACTTGTGACTTGTCTCGGACTTTAGCTTAAAGACTCGTTACTTGACTTGGACTCTAGCCTAAATATTCACTACTTAACATGTGATTCGACTCTGACTCCTAAAGATTCATGACTTATATTTTGATCTCTGCTGGGGGTACACCATCATCAGTTCTTTCATGCCAGGAGGATTTTAAGGTAAGGAAACACCAAACGAGTCAAACATTCAACCAGGCATCACATGGTCTTGGTGAGCGGTTCTCCCCCTCCCACATAATGGAACAAACAAAAGCTGCCGAGTCATCATGCACCCCCCTCTACCCCCCACCCACCCACCAGAACCTCAAGGGGATACAATTTAGGAACGCTGCACCCCTGGAACCCTGCCAGCCTCCACTCACCTCATCACAAGGTGTTCTATTACTTTGTTTGTTTTTTTACATCGTAACTTCAGCGTCCCCTTCTGATCCTTTAATCATGATGTAGTAGAGGTGCTCAGAGTCCCCCGAGGGCCCGGAGCACCCGGCCAAGGGGTGTCAGGAGTCATAATGCTGATAAATTGGAGCAGAGGAGAATAATTAGAACGGTTCTCAGCAGGTGGCCGGGTCGTTTTCATTCTCGTCTGAGAGAGAAAAATAAATCTTAAATACGATAATCGACTTAAACTTCACACAACAACACACACACAGCTGTGATTTTTTTAAAGTGTGTTTATTTAGTTTATACACACTTATCTTGAGAACGAAGAGCCGTGCTCAGGGGCCCTACAGCGTTGGTTTGGAAAAACAAAAGATCATGAAAAGGTTCATAAACATTGGAACCAGCTGACAACACTGGGTTTGAATCTCTGAAGGGAATTTTTGAACCAGGAAGGGTTCAAAAAAAAAAGGAATTAAGTTTGTACGGAGGTTCATGTGGACACGTTTGTTTAGAAGGACACAAGTTTGTTTGTTTGGAAAAGGAAGAAGTTCTAAAAATTTTCAAAGAAACTTCATGAGAAGTTCCTAAGGAAGTTTATAAGGAATTAAAGCAGGAAGTTCTGGAGGAAGAGGATTGTTTGTCAGGAAGGAAGAAAGTCAATAACGAAGAGGGTAAGAAAGGAAGTTTGAAAGACCAGGAGGGAGTTTGTCGGGAAGTTTTTTAGGAAATAATAAAGAAAGAAAATAAGAAAGAAACTTCTTAACAAAGAAATTGAGTTTGGAATGTTTTGGAAGTTTGCATGAGAAAAAAAATAAGGAAGTGAAGTTTGCCAAGACGATCAGAAGGAAGGAAATTTGGAAAGAGGAAATGAAAGTAGGAAGTTTGTTCCGTGTTTTATAGGATGGAAGTTTGTAAGCAAGGAAAGAAGGAAAGACGTCCTTGAGGAAGGAAATCTGTTCATTTTTTTATCATTTGTTTGAAAGAAAGAAAGTTTGGCAGTTCAAGGGAAGTTACCATCAGCTAAATCTAACCCAACATCATCGGGCCCTTCAAAGCAATAGAGACGATATGGCACAGAGCCTCTCAAACACCGTATACCAAAAGTACTGAGACTTCAGGGATGAGCAAGAGAATGAACGATAATAAATTTTATCCGTTATTTATAATAACACACATCTAGGCGAGTGCAGACTGCCGGAACCTTTAATCCAACCTAAACTAGGTACATCTGGCCCCTGTACCAGGCGTCCTGCTCTTGGATCTGCTCCGGTATGTTAAGCACTGATCCATTGGTTCTGTTCTGACTCGGAATGGAAACGTCACGCTTTAAGAGTCTCGGCTTTAGAATAAACGAGGCGGTAAGAGAGAGACGAGAAAGACAATAACTCACCCTCACTCGTTCTGACTGCTCTAACACCTCCGAACTATTTCCTCTTTCCGAAGCATTTCCTGTCCACTGGATCGGAGTGTGAGGTGTCAGCACCATCGCCTCCGGCAATATCACGCTCATCAAAACACCTCACAGTGCGGTCGATAGCTCTGGGGTACCATTTTATAACTCCGAGACCTGCTGGGACTGCTGCCACTCCGTTTGTTCCGGAGGTTGTAGGTTGTGGTTCTGCATTGACCTGGTCATGGACACATGGGGGGCAGGGGGCAGGGGGCAGGGGGGTGGAAAACACCATGGACTGGTCGCCTGTTTATCGTAGCACAGACTGCTTGACATCACATAACTCGTGTAGCTGCAACATTTTTTTCTTTACATGTTTACTTACAAGTAGTCCGACAAGTTCTAAACAAAGGAAGATCATAAAATTGTTTGTTCTGAAGAAAGAAGTTTTGATTGAGGGTTGTTTTTTCGTTTGTTTGTTTGTTTTGAGGTTCAGAAAGACGTCTGTTTGTAAACAACCAAATTGTTTAATCCAAAGGAACCAAGGAACCAATGAAGTAAGTTTGTACCAGTTGTACTGAAGTTTGGTAGTTAAACTCTAAACCTAAACCCTAAACTTACCATCAACTCTAACTTAACCCTTAACCAACCTTCACCTGCCCTTTTCCTAACTTCAAACCCCAATCTTGCTCCAAACTTTATTCATAAGCAAGTCTAACACAACCCTGCCTTAAACCCCTAACCTAACCCTAACCTAGTCTAGATGAGTAAAACTTAACCCTACCACTAACATTAAACCGTAACCTTTAACCCAAAGCCCCTGAACCCAATCATGACCTTCACCTACCTTATCTTAAACCCTAACCACCCCTAACCTAACCCTAACCCTAACCTAGTCTAGATGAGTAAAACTTAACCCTAACATACTTTACCTTAACCCTTAACCCTAACTTAACCCTAACATTAAACCGTGACCCAACCCTACCTTTAACCCTATTGTTAACGTTTACCTCTTACCCAGTCCTAACCCTCACCAAACCCAAAACCTTAACACTCACCAAACCCTAAACCCCTAGCCCTAAACCCTCACCAAACCCTAACCCTCACCAAACCCTAAACCTCTAACCCTAAACCCTCACCAAACTCTAACCCTCACCAAACCCTTAACCCCTAACCCTAAACCCTCACCAAACCCTAAACCCTCACCAAACCCTAATCTCCTAACCCTGAACCTAACTCTCACCAAACCCTAATCTCCTAACCCTGAACCTAACCCTCACCAAACCCTAAACCCCTAATCTTAAACCCTAACCCTCACCAAACCCCTAAACCCTAACCCTCACCAAACCCTTAAACCCTAACCCTAAATCCTCACCAAACCCTAAACCCTAACTAAACCCTTAATCCCTAACCCTAACCCTTACCAAACCCTTAATCCCCAACCCTAAACCCTCACCAAACCCTAAACCCCTAACCCTCACCAAATCTTAAGCCCCTAACCCTCACCAAACCCTAAACCCCTAACCCTGACCCTAACCTTCACCAAACCCTAAACCCCTAACCCTCACCAAACCTTAAACCCCTAACCCTCACCAAACCCTAAACCCTAACCCTCACCAGACCCTTTCCTTAATGTTACACCCTTATCCTGCCCTAATCTTGAACTAAATCAGAATCACCCCAACTTTAAACCCCAACTTTAAACCCTAGCTTTAGATACTCGGGTAGCACAACATACCCGAAATTAGTTCAGCTCTTTAAATCCTGATTTTAAAACACCGTTGGTCCTGTACACATGACAGTGGGGTGCAAATTTGGGAACAACTACAGAATGATCCAGTGTTGTTATTTTAGTCTGACTCACCCCGATGTCTCTCTCTCTCTCTCTCTCTCTCTCTCTCTCTAACGAGGTCGAGTGTCGGTCCTCGGGCACCATCCTCCATCTGAGCGTGCAGTTCAGATGGAGACCACGCCCGTGCTGGGTCTGTGCTTTCTGAGCCACACCGGGGGATCATGTGAGCCTCCGGCCACAGAGCTGCAATTTAACCAGATCCCACATTTGATTTGATTTTGCCGAGTTCGAGGGTCGCGGCGGCGTTACAAATCACATCGGGTGCCTTCCTGAGGGGGCGTAGAGGTGCTGATGGCCATTTTATTAGAAACGGTCAAACAAATGCATTTATTTAAAGCCCAGTGGAGGTGCCGAGACTCACAACAGCAGTAAACATCATTATTTACTCGTATTTAACAACAAACGATCAGAAGAATTCGATACGATTTTTATCATCTGACTGCCTGAAACAACAAATCTGTCAATCGAGTGTGTGAGAAAAAAAAATCAAATCAAATCAGCTTGTAATCTGTCCGTCAATTAATTAGACGTTTCCGTAATCGCACAATTAGCCGAGCGCACAAGGTCAGTTTGTGTTTTAATTAAACAAGTCAATAAACAAGAACTCGTTTCCTGCCTAAAGTCAAACTTCAAAGCGACCGAATAAATATCAATTCATTTAGATTCCAATCAATGCTCACACACACACACACACACACACACACACACACACACACACACACACAACTTGACATCTCCCATCACAGATGCATTTTCATCACCAAGTGGCACTCCTTTGGGAAACGGCCTCTGCAGTACTGACAGTTCAGCTCCGTATTTAACGTCCTTTCATATCGTGAGCTAAATTTTAATTGGTGCTCTGCTGACACCCCCATTCAAAATCACTGTCGCCTTCAATTAGCTCCTACCTTATTATCGGTCAAGACATAAGTGGCCTTATTCACACTAATTGGGGAGTCCACTTCAACTGAAGTATTGATCCTGACATCTTGTACCGCCGTGTGGAACCTCCGTCTATCAGCTGAATCCTTAAACATCTTTCGAAAAAAAAGATAACTGGGTACGAAGATGGGAATATGTTGAACTTTTAGGCTGAATAAATGAAGATTATATGTGAGCAAATTCGAACGATCTGGGTGCTCTAAAGGCGTGCGGGCGCCGACTGTTCTCATCGGGTCAGCGCGGTGAATGCGGTATAAATGTGAGCATCTCGGCCGACTGAATAGAACATTTGAACAGAGGGAACGGATAATCTGAAGGAAAAGTAAATGACATTCGAGTGGCGGCGGCGGCGGCGGTGGCAGCGGCGGCGGCTTGGCGCTTCATGCTGCGTTCACCAGACAGCAGTAAATGTGATGACACTGGAGATGATGGATTTTTAAAGAAATATTACAATAAAAAACCAATGCACACTTTTTGGGACTACGATATTTGGAAATCTCCAATAATGTATATACAACGAACAAACACTAAATCATTTGTATTCGCCATGAGCTATGAGACATGTGATCATGGCTTGACCAACCAGGAACGTTCGACACCGCGGCCTCACAGCAAGGAACCCATCACCCATAGCATCAGCATCATCGTTCAAAGATCTCCTGCAGTTTATACCACCCAAGAACAAGGATCAAGTATTAGGACCAAGCTGACAACAAGCCCGTTTCCTTTAAGACCCCCCCCCCCCTTCTAGAAAGATCACCGATTGGCTCTGACGTTTCTTGCCGACATGTGATTGGCCAATTTCGGTCATTTCACTAGGTCTGATTGTGAACAGCATGTGTATGTGTTTGGTAATGAGAGTTCCAATTACATTAAATTGTTAATATTTAAGCCGTTCAAGCAGTTTCAGAAAGCCAGTTGTGCTCCCCCCCCACACACACACACATCATCGCTCCCATCCCTTAAAAATAATTGCTCGCTCCGACCAAGTAGCATTCTTTCGAGTGGCAGCGTAGGCAGCCAATCAGCATCAAGTCCTTGCATGTTATAAATGAGACATCACATTTTTTTTAGGAAGAAGCATTACAGACCCAACCAAAATGTGTTTGTCTGTACGTCTCATCACAGAACAAGAATAAACATTTCAAAACAAATATAATCTGGAAAGATCTGCCATTATAACCTTATGTTACTACACGAATTTACTGAACGATTCATTTGATATAAAAGACACAAACTTAAACCAGAGCGGGAAATGCAGAATTATGTGTAGTTACATAATATATTTTTTTCATGTGTTTCATGTGTTCATTTAGGTTTATGGTATCAAAATACATTTTTCTCCAACGGGTCTTGGAGTCTAAACTCAAACACAATCAGTAAAACTAATTGTTTAAATTTATTTTGGCCTTCTTCTTTCGTCTTGGTAGCCAGGACCTCGAGAGAAAAGCCCCGGTGTCTTACAGTAAATGTATCCAGCTTTCATTGGCCTGGTCACTATTTGGTGTATGTGGTGAATCCGCGAGACAAACTTTCTGGACCTTTTCTTTATTGAAACTATTTAGCATTCCTACCTGACCCTCTTTTGGATACAACCTTGAAGCTCTGTATTAATGAGGCATAGAGAAGAACCTGGAGGGAGACAGATCCTTTCATTTTCCTTCAGAGTCCTGCAAAACAAACAAAAATGTTCAATTTCAAAGCTAAGAAACATTTTAATACTTACATTCAAATACACAATTTTGGAACGTGTCTGATTTGTAAACCCGATTTTGTGAATCGCATTGTATTGTGGGTGGAGTGTATCATTAGATCCGTACTGTATGCTGTATATCACACAGTCTGTTTCTGTAAATTTAAGCCCAGATCAGGGTAAATTCATCAATTTGCTGCTTATTTGTAAATCTAAAAAGAATAGGATAACCGATTAATTGCTGTCATGTTTGAAATAGCTGTTCAACATTGTTATGATCGGGTGTTCCCATATTATTACGGGTGATCTCATATTATTGGCCATCAAGCATGATTTACATTAGAAATTAAATAAATAAAAATTAAAAACTATTTTTCACCACTGTGTTTATAAACACCTCTTCTAACCTCATTGAACCTAATTCGTGCAGTAAAGAACACATTTATACACACTAGGGAACATACACTAGGGGGCGGGAGTGATCACGCATGCTCGAAACTGCATGTGGGCAGCCCTGGCGATGGTGCCTGGTGACCAGTTAGGGATTCATTGCCTTGTTCAAGTGACTTGTTCGTATCGGCAACCATCCGGTTCTGTAACCACCTGGCCCACGGCTGCCCCACGTACATGTTCAGCATCTGGCAGCTTTTTTAGGGATGATATACGACCCTTAAATGTTTCTTTATTTACCCATAGTTCAATTGATACACAAAAAAGACAGAGGCTTTGTTTTGATTTCAAGACCCCAACTGCCTCAATCTGGTCCAGCACACACACCGGGAGATTTGGTCTGGTTGTAGGCACTGCCAGTTTTGGCCAGCCAAGATGTAGCAGAGCCAAGATTCAGACAGGGTGCGGTGAACCGACTGTGGGGTTTGAACCATAAACATTTGGATTGCCTGTCTAGCACAGTCTAAGCTGCTGAGCAATTACTATTTACAGTAATACACATTGTTCATGTAAGTCACACTATTCTGTTGTGTATTGATTCTTTTCATCGCTCAGTTAATGTTTTATACCAGAACGTTGTGTTTCTTTGTTTATTTTCTGCTGCACATTGTATTTTTTCTCCAAACCACGAAAAGCACCAACCAATTATCTCAACCGATCAGCTTTCCTACCTATCTAACATAACTGAGTATTTATTTACAAATAGTTGTTTATTTATGTATATTTTTGATGGTTCTGTGAGACCTGCAGCAGAAGCTAAACAACATCGTTTAAATAAAGAACCACAAACGAGAATAAATTCACTTTTCTGCTGATGGATGTAAACAAACGGCT
>JAOUQU010350731.1:0-12537 GCA_028566735.1 Ammoglanis amapaensis
ATTTCGAGTGTTGGGATGGAGTAGTTATAAAGCATTTCACTGCCGGTTGTACTGTATATAACTATGTATGTGACAAACTTTGATTTGATTTGATATTTGGTATGGGTTTACTTATTAGAAACAAGACCAGCAGGTAGAAGATCACTGGTTCAAATCCCATCACAGAATGGTCAGAGGAGTGCCAAAAGGAGCCCAATTAATTTATTTTATATTGGTCATGAGGCCACGTCAGGCTACACCGTATGATGCACTGGCCCCCAACAATTCTGTCAACTTGCCTGGTTATAGACAGATTGAAATCTGAAGTTATTAAACCATGGTTAAGACATTTAAATAAAAACTTAACATTTATTTAGTTATTATGTTAAACCCTCTTTAGGTCTCAGTCCTCTGGTTGAGAACCACTGATCTACGTTGGGACTTAAAGCAAGTGCATTTAAAAACAACTTTGTTTAGTTTTCTTTTCCCATCGAAGTCATTAGTCAGCATGATGTCTGGGGAGATGTTGGGGGTTAGGAGGCTTTTCTCAAAGGCACTTCAGTCGTGACTTTTTTAACACTTGCTGTCGAATTGTCTTCTGATCACAAGTCTAGTTCTCTAACCACTATGGAAATGCTTTAGAAATGTATGTGTTTTATTAGAGAAAAACATGCAAACAAATATTAATTTGAAATATAAACGATATGAAAGCAATTGGTGGCTGGTTGTACCGTCAGAGCCAATATTACAGACCCAAAACACTGTATATATTAATGCTTGAGCAAACCTATTATAATTAGTGTTTTACCCACAATTGTTGCTGACAGGTGTCATAAATCAATTATTAAAAAAAAAGAAAAGGCAAGTTTGATTTAAATAAAATTAAGTAGCTTGAACAGAGCCCTGACCACCGTCCCACTGTACTGCTTTGGAATTAATTAGATCATCACTGCCCAGACACACTTGACCCAATGAGCACAAATTCCCACAGACTTCTCACAGGAGTGTCTTTAATGTCAAAACCATTAGAACGCTTTTGATTGGCTTACAGAAAACATGACAACTGTCAGGACCAACCAGATGACACTATTTACTTCCGGTTGTATTATTGTTCCGCCTACCGAGTGAAACCCAGGAAACGGCGATGTGGTGTTAGTTGACGTTAAACGCTGTCAGAAAGGCTTCAAATAAACTGGTTTAATTTATTCATTGTTATTTTTTCGTTCGTTGTTAGTTTGTAGTGAAATGGCGTCGCTGTTCAAGAAGAAGACAGTTGAAGGTGAGTTTTCTGATACATTTGAGGCGGAAGTTTCGTTGCTGAACGAAAACAAACCGAAGTTAATCAGACTTTCCATTAGCGCTGATTAATAAACAATGCGGATACTGAAACAAAAGTTTACAGCGGCGTGTCTGTCATTTATAGATCTACATTTCGCTGTGTGTGTGTTTTGAATTTGAAATTGTAGTGGTGATATGTAAACACCATGTTCTTATATTTATGACGACGTGGCAGAAACAAATAAATAACATTGATCCAAAAACTTCTCAAATCGTTATTTCTAATAACAACTATATAAACATCATTGGGCCTCATGTTGTCATTAGAACTTACAGCTTGTTTTGCCACACCTAGTAATGAAATCAAGTGTACACACACACACACACACTAACAACCTAGTGTTAGTTTAATTTAACTAAAACTTGATTTTATTGCGAAAAATGTTATTGTAATAATACCAATAATTCCATTCTAAAGCCCCTTTATCCCACACTACTGCGACCCATGTCGGTAGTAATGGTTGGTGGAGCTCAGCCACCAATAAAATAGGTCAAACAAAACCACATTATCAGACTACAAAGTTGCATCACAAAATGAAACATCAGTCATTGGCAACTGTTACCAACGGCATTTAAAAAATCGACTTCACAAACACCATTAGTTTGAAGATTGTAGTGGTTTAATTCACCAATATCTAGATATCATCCACCATGGGCTCATTGCCTGTTGGTGTCCGATTTCTATCGCCTTGTTCCTTTACGTTCAGCGTACTGATGACCTTTCCAGGCTCGGAATCGGTGCTCCAATGTAGTGGCTGTTTTGCCTCTTGTAACAGTTCATCATCTTTTCTCAACGTGGTGGTATGCTTTTGGATCGTGGGAGGAAACTAGAGTACTCTGAGGAAAATGGAAACTCACACGGACATGGGGAGAACATGGAAGGTGCATGAGGCGACAGTGACGTCTACTAAATCACCAAGTGGAAATCATCATCAGGCACCAACATCTATGTTTGGCGAGGGAGACGCCAATGTTGTGTGAAATTGTAGTTCTTGATGATTTAGAAGTAGCTCTTTTCAGATGAGGAAGATGTTTATGCAATGTGCGTTTTGTGTAGACTATGCAAATGTTGTGCAATATTGCCCACATGGATCACGTACCCTGGAGGGAAAGGGTCAGATCATTCTAAGAATAGACTTTTGGTGATTTCTATATTTAGGCTGTACAAGGTTTGTTGTATTTATTTACCTAAATTGTCTTATCTTCTCAAGTCATTAGTCTAAAAGTTGAAAACAACAGCTAATTAACGAACAGTTTCTTCTTAATGAATTTAATAAATTTTGGGAGGAATTAATGTCCGTTTTAAACATTTAATTCTGCAGTTGATCAAGTGTGGTTATACTGTTTGGTATATGAGTTCTAAAAAACGGTTATTGATGAATGTTATTATTTTCTTGTTGTTTCTTGTCTTTCTTGTTAAAGATTCACCAGTCATTAAAAAAGACTGTAGCAGATCAGTAGCGTAACTGATTCTTTAAATTGTTGATTTCAGATGTGATCAAAGAGCAGAATAAGGAGCTGAGAGGAACACAAAGACAGATCACACGTGATCGAGCGGCACTGGAGAAACAAGAAAAACAGCTGGTGAGAGAGCCGCCTCCCTAGTCACGTTTCTCATTCATGCTAATCTAACACTATTTGTCCATAAATTGCTTTAAGAGGATTTAAACCTGATACCATGTCTGTTTGATTTTATCAATGTTTGTTTAATTTAAGATTGGTTGTGATTTTGTAACCCGGCAGTACTAACTGTTAATTTACAGCTCTAGTAATTGGCCTTTGAACAAGGACAATAAGCAATAATTGGTTGGATTGTATATATGATCACAGTTATAAGTTGCTGTGGGTAGAACTATCTGCAAAATGCTGTTTACGTAAAGTTGTACAGTATCAATAAAGCAGCTTTAGTAATCTAGTATCATCTAACTTAAATCAGATTTTTTAAGTTCACCTTTGTTCATCAGTGTGAAAGTCAAAGCACATAACCACATCTTTCTGGTTTGGCTATTTCCTTTGTATGCATTTTATGCAAATGTTTGTTTCTGCCTATAATTTCTTAATTGTTGTTACATATACAGGAAATGGAGATTAAAAAAATGGCCAAAACTGGAAATCGGGAGGCTTGTAAAATCCTAGCCAAACAGCTAGTGCAGCTAAGGAAACAGAAAACACGGACATACGCTGTCAGCTCCAAAGTCACATCCATGTCCACTCAGACTAAACTCATGAACTCCCAGATGAAGATGGCATCCGCCATGGGCACCACTGCTAAGGTATGTGCTGTGTTTATTTTAGTTTGGAAAAAAATAGCTGCAGACTAAATTGTGTTAAAAATAAAACTGAACAATCGTACAATCTAATTTTGCTAGATCTGCATTTAAAAGGACAGTGTGTAAGTAATTAATGTCATTAAAAATCTTTACAGAACGAGCTGTTTATTAAACAGAGATCTTAATAAACAGAACAAAGGATTTTTCGTAAGAACTTCCTCAATAAACGTATGCCTTTTTATGGCAATATAATTCTATCTTTTCAAATGTAATTCATTAACAAATATATATCTTAATAATTTTGTTACATACATTTTAATGCTAATTCAGCAATGTTTCCAAATAAACGTAACCATATTGGAAAAGCTTTTTGCTCATTTGTCCTTGCCATAATACAGTAATGTATTAAGCTAAGGTTGAAATGAACTAAAAGTATTTGGTGGGGATATTTGGGGTTTCAATTATAAAAAAGGCATGTACAGTCATTTCTTTTCTACGTCTAAAATTTCATGGGTGCTGTCGGAACACTATACAACTTTAATGAGTAACATAATTGCCAAATGTTCTTTCATACAGCTCGTTTGCTTGAGTATAAGTCATATTGATATGTTTCAGTCCACTTTAATGTTTTAAAATCTTTCAACCGCATTGATTATTTCTCTTGTGTGTTCTCAGACAATGCAGGCAGTCAATAAGAAGATGGATCCCAAGAAGACGATGCAGACGATGCAGAACTTCCAGAGGGAGAATGCCAAAATGGAGATGACTGAAGAAATGAGTGAGCGTTCGCTTTAATCTTTAATGTTTGAAACACTTAATTGATCGATGAGCAGCATGCAGTCATCAGTAGATTATATAGGTCTCTTAGATTCTGTCGAGGACAGTTAAATGAGCTATTTAATGTGTATTTATTTAGCTTTTTCATGTATTTAGTTGCTGTGTTTTGAAATGTCTTTGTCTTCCACACTTTGTAGTGAATGACACTCTTGACGAAATCTTTGAGGATTCAGGTGATGAGGAAGAATCTCAGGACATTGTAAACCAGGTGCTGGATGAGATTGGAATTGAGATCACTGGAAAGGTGAGAATAATGGGTTGTCCTTTTCTTAAGTTTTATTTAAATTTATTTCAAATAATTCAAAGTGTATGCTTTTTAATTAAAAAAATGCTATGTGTACATAACCAACCACAGACTTGTTTGAAACAGTTGATTCAAAACATTTAATAAATTGTTATGGTGGGCAGTCTTGGGAATTTTAAAGGGGAAGCATTATGCCTTTTTAAATTAAACAACAAATCAAACAAGTTCGAACCGGTCTGTGGGCTCTACAAAACATGTCCATGATATTCTTTGCACCAAATCACTTTCACATAATATAACATACTCCCAGCATAAGTCCCATTTTAAAAGCTCTATTTGAGCGACGTCTTGTATGCTAATGAGCTTTTAATATTTTAATGTTTTTCGTTTCTTTTATGTTTGTTTTTTTATTGTTTTGGTGCTGTATATTAATGTTTGCCCTGGACATGCTATCTACACAACACAAACCACACCTGATTACCACCTATTCTCAGCACCATAGTAGATTTCACACATTCCTACAAATAATGCTCATTTGTGTCTGAGTGTACAGTAATGTCTATCGCATTGTGACCCGTAACGTTTGTGCGTGTCTCCTCGTTCCCTCTCAGATGGCCCACGCTCCCTCTGCCAGCAAAAACAAGCCTGCCGCTTCCACCTCCAAAGCAGATGGGATATCAGACGAGGAGATAGAGAGACAGCTAAGAGCTCTCGGAGTGGACTAACGCTAATACACACATGTTACATTCTCCAGTACACAGAGAACACACTACTAGACTCTTGGCCTTGACTTTTGCAGTCACACTGGCTTGCCTTCTCTGGGATGAAGTGCCATGGGTGAATGTAATGTCCATGTACGAATTCTTGAAGCATTTGTTATTTGAAGATCAGAGACTGCTTAAAGTAATACGCCCAAACCCCTCTATCTGGATGCAATCCACTCTGGAAATCTGTCCTAGTAAGATTTTCCTGAAGATCTTTTTCAGAAAATGTTTGATATTTCCTATGCATTTTATAGGAAATGGACTTTCTGAATACTGTAAAAATAAAATATATATACAATACAGTTCGTATACCGTTGTTATCATAATAATCTTTGAACAATCATTAAACTTATTATTTCTCGAAGGCCGACCAGTTAGATTTGGAGAAGCCTGTAATGATTAATTAAAACAGTAGGAATTCTATTAAAAAGTCAATGTCTTTATTTGCTTTTAGGGCTGATTGCTTCTTACTACTCTAAAGAGTGATACACAGACCTTCACTCATATTTTTCTCTATATTATATTATTTCTCTATATAAGATGAAAGTATCTAAAGAACTTGAGTGGAAGCTGAAACTTCAGAAATGCACCACTGGATTGAACTGGTTTGTTTAGTTTTCTCTCACCAATCATGATTTAAGTACCCAACCAAAAGGTTTGAGCAAAAACTAACCTAAAGAAAAGTACACATTTCAGGATAACATGGTAAAATATAATTGGTTATGTAAACATCGTATAGAGAATAATGTGAGGACTGACGTTGGCATTTCTAGAGTATTAATAGTAGGGTTTGGGTGTATTAGATTTGGAATGCATGCGTTCTTTTCCACCATAGACAAGATCCATTAAAACTGTTCCATGTGTGATCTCACACAATCACATCCAAAGATGAAGAAAAACATTTGAAGCATTACTTTCACTGCAAGTTTTTTTTCTTTCCACATTTTCCCTAATAGATCTACCTCAAAATTCTGAAACAGTGGCACTGTGCTTTTATCAGCAAATCCGACATTGCTTCTGACACATCAAAACACATTTTTGTTTTGTTTTTTTATTGGAACACCCTGTTTCCAAAGAGTTTCCAAACTCTTCCAAACATTTATTTTTACACTGTAATCCGCTTTACTGTTGCCAGACAACATAATGCATTCACATGATTTATCCAAGTGAATCCTTTTATATAATTTAATGATAAATCTATAGTTCTCTAGTACTAATCTGACCGTTATCCTAGTACATACATTAACTTGGGCTCGTGACTTCATTTTTATGATTTACTGAAATGTGAAAACTAAAGGTAACTAGCATGCTGGACATGCGTGCACATATACACTCATACACACATCAAAGTATCTTTATGTTGTGATCCAGCAGTTAAGCATATCGGGTCAAGTTGTAGCACACTGGAAAGCCAATAAGAAGAGTTTGCTCTATAATCCACCACGCGCTTATTACTAATGAAGTTCAGATCTTTTTGATCTTTTTTTGATCAGAAGTGTGGTTGATAAAGGAATTCAAGTCTAGAGGAAAGAGAATAACAATGGATGTTTCACATGTACAGTAAACCTGTTAATGTAGATAATGCCCTGGCGATGGCTTATACTACTAATGTTAACAAATATTTACAATGTGTTATTTACTGCTAAAATTATTTGAGTGGGGTTTATGTGTAATTAAATAAGCGTTTAATGGAAAACATACAATTAAGCGTGCCTAAGTTTCCAAAACTTACAAAAAAAACACATTAAACTAACATACATTCAACATCAACTAACTTCTCTTTTGCTTTCTTTTTATGTTTTATGTGCTCTATTCAGTTCTAGTTTGGTGTAGAAAACTTATTAATGTTTGTACTGTATTTCTGAGGTTACATACTGTACAGCAAGGGTCACCAACCGTTTTAAAACTTTAAAATACACACTTGAAATCACAAATTTATAACCTTTAATTATATCTTACTATTAATAAATATATATTGTAACGTCCGTGGGTCGCGCGGAAAGGATGAGACGGATGTAAACAAAAACATACGACGGGGAACCCTCAGTGGCTCAGTAGGTTAAGCATCTGCATCCAGTGGTCAATGAGTCTAGGGTTCCCAGTTCAAATCCCAGTCATGATACTGTCCCCACGTAGTAGAGTGGGGCAGTAGAGGGCCAATGACAGCAAACCATATCACTGTAGGTCCCCTGTGTACTGTAGGTGACTACAGGGCAAGTTACAAACCATTAGGATAAGGTTCTATTTAAGTATTTTTTCAATTTTTAAAAGTTGTCAGAATAAAGTGGTTTCATTTAAGGAGTCTAAATAAAGAGTGGTGTCAGTGCAGCAAATTCCATTTATATACTCAGAAAATATACATTTTATACATGTAATTATCATACTGTAATGTAAGATAGAAGATCTGCACAAGATCTGCACAAATTTACTGTGACGTATTTTATAAAGCAGTGTTTTCACTGCATATGCAGTCATGTCTGGCTGGACAATAGCATCTCTTCAGATCCCAGAAGTAGTGGGCTTGTGTTGTTTATTGATCGCTGTGCCACCCTCTGTATGCCATTGAATGTTAATCATCCAGATACAGAAACTATATTAAAGCTGGTTGAATGAATAATACCTTCACCTCACATTTCAGTTAGTAGAGCTTGACTGGACATGCCTGCACTTTATGATTGGCCCGTTTCCAACCATCTTCAGCCAAATAATTTATCTAAGCAAACACCTGCTGTCATCAGGAATGAATAAATAATACGGTTTACCATGCAGATGCTGTTGATTTGCCCTTTTGTGGTATTCACAGACTCCCTAGTAATAACGAATGCACCAATAAGCAAGTTTTATGGCCTGCTGGGCCATTTGCGACAGATGTGAAGGATATGTTAATGTTCATCAGCAAACGTTCTGACTATAATGTTAGTAGAACGTCTTATAAACGTCACATGGGCTTGATAAAATTGTAACAAGTACCTGAACAATGTTTGAAACGTTTAAGTGTAATTCCAGACAGCAAAAAGATGTTGGATCAACACTGATTTGTGGGTTTTTCTCAAATAAACTACAAACCAACATCGTAATAGATCGAAGTCTTGATGAAAATGCTGAAAATATGATGTGGAATCAACATGGTTTAGCTCATCAACTAAAACAAGACACACAATATACAAGTTTAGCTTCTATATTTGCTTCTATGATATGGCTGTTAAGAGAATTGTAACTCACTGTTTCCCTAAAATGTTCCTCACTTCTAGTTTGATGTATTTGTTTTTACTTTTGAGTGATAATCTGTAAAAAGAAGAAAAAAAACAGCTTAGCCTAAGCTAATCAATTACAATGAAGTATTGGAACCCTAGCCAGTACTTAACATTGGTGTGTGTTTGATTTTGAACACGTTGGGGTTAACATTAAGGCTTAAGGATGAAGAAATTTATTTAATGTGGCGCTTTTGTTTCGCGAACTATAAATAAAGTTCGTTTTAACGTTTCACGCTACGACGTTCGTATTTTTTAAGCAAAAAAACAAAAAACAAAAACAAAACATGCCAGCAGGGGGCACTGTGTAGGCATGATGCGATTATGTCTCCTGTCTAGAATGAGCGCAGTGTAACATAAACCAGGACTGATCCAGATGATTAGCACCCTTGGGAAAAGATGTGTAAAACGATTTAAAAAAAATCATAATAATTTATAAATTAGGTAAATCCTGTGATGAAGCGTATTTTGAAGCCATGCCACAGTTATGGCACATCTGTGTGTGATACTTCAAGTAATCTACCATTACTAACATAATTGCAACTTCATAAAATAAAAAGTTATGCTGGAAAATCCAAATCCAAGATACTAAAAACACTTCTCAGTCTATAATCCTTTCAGATGATCCCTTGTGAACTTTCTGCTTCAGCTCACTTTATACAGGTCTGTGATTATTGAACCCTTCGTTGGAAGATTTGGATGCTCAAAGTCTAAACATCACTCAGGCAGCCAGATTTCATTTAAAATCTTTAGGTATTTCACAGAGTTCATGATCGTCTGCTTGCCGCAGCTTTAGAACATCACATCATGCACTTAAACCAGCCAATCACCAACAAACTTCTTACAGACTGGTGATTGGAAGCGTGGTGTGAACCTTGCTCTTCAGAACCCCTGTTGCTGTGCACAATGCGGTATAAATCAAAACACATTCCCAGGTTATTAGGTACAGCTGTCAAACACACAGCCAGCATTTCATTTCAAAAGCTCATCAGGGGGCACCGATGTTGAATTAGTTGATGTTTGCTGCTCAAACAGCCTCCACTCGTTTCATTAGACCGGAAGATGATAGACACACCAGTGCATTCGTGAGGTTGTACACTGATGTGAGGTGGCTGACCACTATATATACCGGTTCCTACACATAAATCAGTTAATTCTGCTGACCCAGAGTCCTTTGGAGCATTGTGTTACAACTCAAACTGTCATCAGTAACCAGTGCATGAGCCAACATGTCATAATATGCTGTGTTTCGGTGCTCATCATATGGGTGACTTCACATGTGTGGGTCATATGTTAGGATCTTAGAGAGATATATTCTGCCGCTAAAAAACAATAACAAGCCATTCAAGTCTTGGTGCTTGAGTGATCTCTTGCACTCGGAATTAGTTTCAGTATGTGGAAGAATTCTATGGAGCATCATAAAAAGAAGAATCAACGATAGCAAGCTCGGAGTGTTGAGTAGCTGAAGTCTTATGTCAAGCAAGAATGAGCTTAAAAAGAAAGAATTCCACTTGCAAAAATGCATTGATTAGCATTACCAGTTCCCAAATGATTGCAGTGTCATTATGAAGGCTGATGTAACACAGTGGTAAATATGCTTTAGTTGGATTCATCACACTGAAGGATTCCCGACCAAACGTATCAAACTGTGGATGCATGCATTTAAGGAAATTGACAATAATGAGATTTGGAGTTGACATTTTGCAAGATAACAGTATTCATTTTTGCATGGTATTGAATGAATGCATGTGAATGCTTCCTGCATCAAAGCATATGTATGGATTGTGAAGTGGCAGTTATAATCCTGGCATCACTGGACCGCAGAAGGGCATCTTTTCGGATGAGAAAAACGTCCAAGATTTGAATGAAAATCTTTACCTCTTTGGGAGGTCAGTCATTATTGACATTTCACATTGCATTAGTGCATCAGTGTGTACTAATGCTTTGTGAAATGCTGCTACATTGGATCAGGGCTATTTTAGCCTTGAGAAGGTTGTGTATCGTATGCATATCTTTGCCTGTTTTTTGGGTGATAGGTATTTTATAACCAGGTTAAAAAAAAACATGTTCGATTGATAACGGCTTCATAACGGATGACGGATTCGAAGCTGTTTTCATTAATTGTGTGTCATTTCTCATGTGTCAGATTAAGCAGGGTTCAAAATAATGAAATCAATACAAACACTTCATTCTTTTCAATGTGAACACTCAATTCTTTACTGTCTGTTCAGCACGTCTTCCAAAACAACTGAAGAACTCTCACAATTCTCACTGAGTGACTATCAGTCAGTGCTCGGAATCAGTTTGCACGGCTTACCTCCAAATCCTACATGGAGTTCCTTCAAGCGGTGGAACGACAACTGTTTGTGTCATTTGAAGGTCAATAAAAATGCATCACTTTTGTGTTTTCACATTCTTTTCACAGAAGAGAATCAAAAAGCGATCAGCTTTTTCAGACAGCATCAATCCTCTGTAAGCACGGCCTAGAGTCGGGTCTCAGAGGTAATCTTTCATTTAAAGACATAGACGTATATATGTATTGGTAGGTTTTCTATTCAGGTCACACGTACACAGTGACAGGATTGCTTTGGAGAAATAATGGATGCTGTTGAATTAAAGACCTCACGGATGTCCCTAAAGCATCAGGGTTTGAGATTCATGTCGATCAATTGACTAATGGATCCCCTGTTCCTTTTCTTCACTGTCAAAGTGGAAAAAAGCATTATTACATTTCTAGTTAAGTACAATAATATTCTCATTCTGGTTTGTATTAACCATATCAGCAGGGGTGTAGTTGTAGTTGAACGTATTTATTGGGGTGTAGTTGTTCAAGTATCTTATCTATTGAACACTTTATTAAGTTTATTAAAATCTGGCATGAGCATTCAATGATTCATTTCTAATCTAAACCTGCTATACAAAGGAACTTTGTGGGTTTAAAATTACTAACTAAAGCGCATATTTTTTCCCTTCTTACAAATTGAAAGAGCAAAGAATATATAGTCTGATTACCACACAAGCTTTTTCTGTCTGTACATTCACATCACATTTGAACAAGGTCTGTTCCTAATAGATTATTTTACCTTTAACATTATATTACAACCTTACTCCAACAACCTTACTGTACCTGCTGCACTGATATCACACTTACACGTCATTACCAAATCACGTTCATTCCTTCGATAGAAATGGTCCAGCATTCCCTAATAAATGATTCAGACATGCATGTGATACACTTGCATTGAGCAACTGATTCACTGAGAAACTGATAAAGTGGATGAACACAAAGTGATGAAATGTTTTTGGAAATAATTGAAATAAAAAAAAGTTTGAAAGAAACACAATTTCTCAGAGGTACAAACAGAACAGTCAAGAGACAAAATCGCTGCATTTATCTAACGACATTTTCATGTAGCAGATGACTTTATCTAAAGCGCCTCACAATGACAATGGAACACTATTTTCGAGCAATTGAGGATTAAGGGACTTGCTCGGGGGCCCAACAATGGCAACTGTGGTGGTAGTCAGTTCGTTGTTTAACGGAAAGGTGATGTATTGCAGGAGTAACTGTGTTCCTTTTTGATTTGGGCGAGTACAGAAATGAGTGTGATGCTATACTATGCTCAGTTCCTTGCTCAGCGTCCAGTGTTTTCTGGATCAACGTCTACAGTGATCCTCTGAAAAATTAAGCTCCTGAGAGCCAGACTTCTCCCTGATGTGCGTTTTTTATTTCGTCTAGCTATTTGTGATTAGTAGGACCTAACAAGCATAAAAATAATATTTTGTCTTTGTTTTTTTCTAAAAACGGCTTCATGTACAATGTCCTCGTATGGAGACAGTAGGTCTAAAATAAA
>JAOUQU010350839.1:0-22897 GCA_028566735.1 Ammoglanis amapaensis
TACAGACCCCGTGTACGTATCATATCAGGGTCGGTATGATCTGTATTGTGTACGTTTGATTCATTGGTGTGATGTTATGGTTGCAGGGTTTTAAGTCGAGTCTAAGCTTGGCGCGTCTTTTATTATATACTAGGCTGACACCGACCATATGCTTCGTGTATCCGGTGAAGTTGAATAACTAATCCCCGGACTACATGTCACCTGATGCATGCTTTCTGTCTCTAGTGCGACAAATACGTACATGGCGGTAATTGCGCAGCGTTGCGTAACTAAACTTGGGTTTGCGTAACCAACGCTCCGATCGCGATCGTATTCACAGAAAGAAATTCCGTATAATCATTACGTGCTATCGTGTAAGAACTATACAGACGAAATTGCCGATGCGTCGTTGTTATTATATTATGATCGTATTATAACTGTGGAAAAGGGAACTGAATAACAGAATCTTAGTGTCTAATTCAACGAGGCTGGTGTTTAAGGTAGTTCACGTCATCATGTCAGTGCATTAGGTCGCTATTGCGAAACAAAAGTCAAGTCACGTTTGCTGAACTATCGTACGAATCACGTATATTCTAATGCACGCGTCCAAAACTTAAATAATAACGTCAGGATCCATGTTATTCGAGTATTCTGGCGTTTGTTCGTGTTAAAAATGTAGAATTGTGTTCTTCTATATATATTATGTGTATATTATATTGGAATCTAAACTATACGGTTACCGGGTTGAATGTGTGCACTCGGTGTACTGTAATAGTACTCTTTCCTCGTGACTTCAACTTGCTGCAGTCACGTGATCTCGCTCTGGACGTAGTGGAGTAGTCGTGACGTCACGCGCACCTCCCTCCTCTGCGCTGCGCAAAAAAGTAGAGCAGAGTCGCTCTTACGCTCACGCGCACCTTCACTCACTCATCTCCACTGTTATTCCATCTCACCAGTCAGTCCTGTCATGGAATAATTCATCTGTCAGGCTGCAGACTACCTTCTGTAGGTCCTGCTGTACGGTTGTCTGTGGTAGGGGGTGTTGAGACAAATTTCGGTCATTTCTAGACGGGATAATGTTTTTGATTTTATGCACTAGACTATTATAATTTAGGACTTATCCCCCCTCCCCCCTCTTTGATTTTGCTTTGCTGAGTGTTTATATTGCTAAAATTTCAAACCCAAAATTACTTGTATGTACATTATAGAAACCCCCGGGTAAATAATATAATTCTTCTTTTTATGTGTGTGTGTGTGTGTGTGTGTGTGTGTGTGTGTGTGTGTGTGTGTGTGTGTGTGTGTATCCTATTGTATAAAATAGGTATCCCAGGTGCCCAGAAACGTGGCGCTGTATTGTACTAGTTAACCACTAACCAACAAAGAAGCCATTGTTCAAATTGTCGGTTAAAAATCTCATTTAAATTTGTGTCCCTCAACTATCTTTCTGCTCTACATTTAATATTTGCAACATAATACATTTTAATTGAAGCCTTGGTGTTAAATATTAAGGATTATGTATACATATTTTGATAAAACACCAAAAGCTTGTGAGTTATTCGTGAAATCGTTTACTGACAGTATCCTAGTGCATCCACTCTGTTGCTGACATGTTGCTTTATTATAATCATACAAATCCTTTAAAACACCTTTTGTGTTTAGCATTATGTCTGTATAAAAGTATGCATGTTAAAGAAACGGCACATTTAAGGTAGCAGGAAATCGATTATTCAGTCTCTGATAGAACAATACTAAAACTGTCTATATTTAAACAGTTTTTGAAAAATCCTAGCACCGGGGGGATATTGCATTGAATCAAATATTTTCCATCACAGTTCACATACTGTATGATTTATGAAGGATGAGTGATTGCAGAGGATCATATGGCCTCCGGTCATCCTAAGATAAGATCGAGCCAATTTGTGAGTCTTGCAGCATCTCAAGGGGCTCAGACTGTCCGATAGAGAGCAAACACTGATGACCTTTATTTAGTTTTTTAAAAAAAAAATTCTTTAAACTACACTGCAGCAGCTCTCGGTCTAACATACACCAGTAGAGCTGTCGTGATGTGCTCCTCTGCAGTGCTATGTGTTTTGTTTTCATGATACGAGCTCACCTGGTGTGACTAGTCCGGAAAATGTAATGTTCAAAAAATGTAATGTTCAAGACGTTTTTTAAGCAAATGTGCCGCCACAAACGGAATAACTTGTGCTTATAGGCAGTGCCCACATGTTCATTTATTGGTTTCCAAAGCTTCTGCTCCATTCTATATGTGGAAAAATCAATTTGCTCTAGTAATATAGTGAATGAAATAGAATCGCATGTCCATGATTTGCAAATTCAGTATCTTCTAATTAGGATTGAGTGTTTACCTAAGTAAATAGAGAATGTTTTTTTTGTATATATATATATATTACCAATTAATGTTTTTGAATGACTTCTCAGTCAATCAACCCAGTCATATCCCTAATTATTGAGCATGATGTTTATTTAAAATGTTTTTCTTTTCTTTAGAGGTTCGTGGCTTTCAACCTTGTATTTGGAGATGAAAGTAGGGTGTTGATGCAGCACTATTTATTGATGTCCAATAAGTACCACCAGTAATATATGGGACAAGTTGTGGGTGAGGGGGGGGATCAATAATTGACACTGACTAATCCCTGATCATCTATGAGTTTATCCTTTGCCTTGAGCTTATAGACGGAAGTCCCTACATTGGGCACATTGTAAGTCAGTTCAGCGCTTGAGATTAGTTATCTAAACATCCCTCTTCCTTCTGGGTCACCTCTTGGTCTTCTTGAGCTTTTTGTGTATTGCAAAACTATTTATACAAAGATTGTAGTTGATATAATGCAGCTTATACAAAGTACAAAAACATTGTTGCTTCTAATGACGATTAAAAAGCGCTATTCATCCTGAAGTACCCAGAGGACCGCCCCACCACACACATGCATACAACATGGTGAAATATGAAGATTCCCTTCCTACAAATGCATTATTATTCCATCCTATAAATACATTCCGAAGTAGTCGTATTTATTTTTAGATGTGTTGTTTGCTTAGCTTTTCCTATTCGTCACAACAATGCAGGCTTGCTTGTAGCAGCAGATGTGCTAGATTTATTAACTTGTAGCAACTTTAGTAATTTGGTTTTGCCAGACAGTGCACTGTGCTGTATACCTGGTTTCAAATCTCATATTTTTTATCACTGTCTGTGAGGATATGTAATCCCAGGAACAGTCTGAATTTCCTTCATGTATTTGTTTTCTCCAACTTCCCTAATGTCCCATAAAATGACCAAAATGCTAGTCTAAATGGCCCCTAGTTGTGCAAGCATAAAGTCTCTAAAGTTAGTTTTGCCAGAAATGTTGCCCTGACGATTCGATATGGATTAAATCCAATGCCATTTCTTCATTAGTGTAAATTATTAATAATAAATTCCCATTATCGAAATCACTACTATAATAATATGATCAACCTGGGTGCACTTAGTTGAAAGAATGGTACACAATGTAGCTGAGGTTGTTTTGGTCATCATTTGCAAAGCCAGATTGGTTTAGACCAGCACATTTGCAATCTAAAATGGGTGCAGGTGTGCCACCCTTTCCTGCATAACTAACCACCTGCTTATTTTGGAGCAATGCAATTTGAGTTCAGTTGATGCAGAGGTTGCGTAACAGGAAAATTCTTGACGGCGTAATTAATTACAGAACAGTGATTACACTCCATAATATTAGATGCATAAACAGATTTTATCTTGTTTATATTGCAATGCTTTTCGATTTCCCTTGGTGGGCAAAAAAACAACAACATGGTTCGTTTGGATTTTGTAACAATCTGGCTTCTCATTCCATGTTAGGGCGGCACGTTAGTGGGTATCACTGTTGCCCCACAGTGCAATGGCTCTGGATTTTTCAGGTTGGACGGACTAGGTCTTTTCTATGTGGAGTTTGTGTGTTCTTGTGCACGAATGTATGAATAACTACCTGTGTGTCATGAAAGCAAAATGTTAAATATTTTAATGAATGATCGGCTAATATGCTCTAGTTGTGCTATTGTGCCGTCACACACTTATTTTTTGTCAGAATTTACCATCTGTTACTGGAAAATCATACAAAGCCACTAGCACATATCTGGATTTGATCCCTTGGTGCAGGTGTTTCTGAACATTTTACAAACTTGATTGCTTTAACAGAACTTACATTATTAACTAACACTTGTGTATCTAATCAGTTGAGTTTCTTACAGTTTCCCAAAATATTAACTGTATGCACTACAGTTAACGTCTGGCATTGTGCACAATAGACTGAACTTGGTGAACCTTAAAAACACAATCCATAAAGTTCCTGACATACGCATTTTGTTCCGCTGAGGAGTGATGCGTATTAATTATTAATTGGAGTGTCTAGTTGAAAATCATTGGTAATCAGATTCAGTTCTGAAAATAAATGTTAGACACTAACTAAATTTTGGTTCTGCTGATTTGTTACCCAGTGCCATGACATTTTGTTATTGTAGATTATTCATATCTGCTAAATATATGTACAAGACGTGTGCACACAAAGTTTGTTGTTCTACATTCAGGAGTAAAATTTACAAATTTGAATTCCACCTGCAGAAAATGTTTTTGTTAGACATGTAGCAACTGATTCGCTGATTTCATATACTCATAATAAAACTTCCCCATTAAGCTTTTTGAGAGGTTCATCTGAGCCAAATCTGGACTAGAAGAACTGTCATGGACAATTGTTCCTCCTGCAGGAATGTTTTGTCTAATTTGTACATACCTTTTTTGTACATATCTGCCATGGTCGGTCTGTTACACCATCATGTGTTGCTAGAGTATCTGAGCTAGTGTTCAATATGGTCTGCAACTATTTATGTGGTTCAACTTTCGCAGATTCACCTATTTGCGGTTTGTTCTGTAGAACATATCTTGTCATGGTCGATGGCAAAAAAAAAAGGCAAACATACGTACATGGGTATGGTATAACCATTAAAATAGGGGGTTACAAGTATTCGTGTTCGGTTCTAATCCCAAACCCCCCGCGACTACTGGGGGGCGTCAGCATTAAAACACATGAGCTGTTTAATACTTTGAAATCAAAACATGGAATCGATGAGAATCTAAATAAGGCATCTAGGTCTACCTCTCAGGAGCACTCACTGGACGACGTAAGACACTTCCTATGTTTAAAAAAAAGTCATGGCATGGCTTTGTATGACTTGTCTCGGATCTTAGGAAGTAATCATAATCATGTTGTTGAATGCAGAGTAATTATCTACCTTTTTATTGTTTGCTGCCATGAGGATAGCTTGTGTTTTAGCTTGTAGTTGATTCGCAGCCAGTCGTCAAGCAGTACAGTTGGGAGCAGAGGAGCGTTACGCCAAGTCCCGCCATGACATCAGAGGGGGCAAGCTCAGACCGGCAAAGACTCACACGAGACAAAGGGAAAGCCATGAAGCATTTCATGCAAATGCTAGTTAATGGAATTAATTCTGATTGCTTTGCATTAAATTGCCCTAGTTTGATGGTATTCAACATTTATGATATTGCATAAAACATATTTCGTTGGCCGTTTGGAATTTACTGGTCCAACGTTTAAGTGGCATACAAAGCACATATTTATTTACACCAATATTGTTTTTCTTCAAAGACAAAGCTGTTTTTTGCCCAGGTGTTAGAAGAATGTTATGATACCACTCTTAAATGTTTGCTGTAATTTTGTGCAACTCAAATAGGCCCAACTGTCATGGAATTTACCATTAGTTTAATTTACCGTTTGATGGTGTTAATCGATTGATAAACACGTTTCTCATGGCAATTTCGATTCTTCACATAAGATCTTAATTTTTTATATATATTACATTATATACTACCTTTTTATATGATATAAACCCAATTTCAAGTTTTTCTAGATTATTTGTAAATTTATTATTTCTATTATTTTGTTGACTGAATTAATGGATTGTTATTATTTAAAATAAAATTTTATAGAATACTTTTTTCACCATTGTGCTTTTACAGATTTAGGCGTTATTCATTTGCATTTTTACCAAATCTGTGCAGTAAAACGCACAAAGGGGGCAGCAATGAGCACACGTGGAGCAGTTAGATGGCTTGCTCTAGGTCACTTCAGTCATGACCTGTTGACTCAAATTATCAGGCCACGGCTGTCCCGTGTACTATTATTATCAGTAGTAGTCATATTTCACCTGATTTGACCCTTTACATGGGGCACTTTTTTTTCATTGATCACTGACAGTTAAATTAAACGCTTATCTAAAGAGATTAGCCAAGAATTACTTCATAAACAGTTTAAACTGCCTCAAGATACCACCTGCAATACAATCACTGTATTGCATCATTTGCATGCAGTTAAATACTTTCTTTATCCATTTAAAACTCACCCAGCAGATCATGAGCCAGTCAGTTCCTGCCCAATGGCAGCATAAAATGTTTTGGCAGATCACAGTGTCGCTATAGGCTATAATAAAACCTGTTACATAGTTTATGGAAATTGGCATAAAGATTCAGGCCGGTGTTCACATCTCTGGAAAAGCTACCCTACACCCCAGGGGGAGTGACTGACAACAGAGTCAAGGGGACCAATGCCTCTCGGAGCAACAACATGGTAGTGTTTCCTGAAAGTGTTCTGGCCCAGGAATTACTAAGCCGATAAAGACTGCTGGTCGGGCACTCTGTATCTCCAGTAGTTTAGTAAACGCTTAACCACTGGGCAGCCCGCCAAGTCTACAAAAGTCCTGAACAATTTGATTATCCTCATTGAGGCAGGCTGGCAGGATAAATGATCTTCATTGGATCATGTAGGTGAATGCAGCTTCCCCTCCCCTTTAGTGAATGTGACCTAATTCTGCAGTGAACTTTTAACTTGGCAAGCTTAGCTAGCGTGACTGCTCTGCAGTTTATCACCTTCTTAGCTGGTTCAGACCAGCTTTGGTGTAACTGAGGGCCTAATAATGACAATCAAAACACACACACAAGAATGCCATTCACTGGTAGGGTTCATTGTTTACTCTAGTCTCTAAATGAGTAGAAAGTAAAAGTGTCACCTGACAAATGGGAAATAGGTACAGGTACAGAAAAGAAGACATGGTTCCAGCACTGAACAAAAAAGATATGCTTATGGCACGGAAATAAATAGTTCACAAGCTATTGCTGTCTGCAATGCACCCAATGTTTAATTAACTTTATGTCAATGTCTTGCAGACATGTTTTGTCATAGCAAACGGAGCAGCGTGTAACACAACATTTTCCACCTGCATGTTGTTCAGTTTACATATCATTTTGGTTTCGCAGATGTATTCAGAGCACAAGATGTGTTCCATCATAAGGGCAACATGATCGTTTAGGGTATTGAGCAGGTTATCAAACCAGTTATTCCATCCTGTTTAGAAGTAGAAGAGGTATCAAGGTAAACTGAGTACGATGAGCAGTGCGGGTCAAGCTTGATTGATGTTCAACATAAATGTGTTTGTAGTAGAATCGTATCAGCTGGTCAACCTGGTATTGAGCTTAGTGTGTTATGGGTGATTGCAAGGATTTAGGAATTAATCCTATTGGAATTAAAATGATTATGCGTTTTATTATATTAATCAATTTGACTTTGTAATTATTTTATAGTTCTATCTAGTATTAATATTATTTCATCAGATTAATTAATTGATAATAATAATGATTATGATAATTAGTTCACCTGGAATAAATTCATTCAAAATGATTATAAATTATAATTACATTTTACTGAAAGTTTATTAATATTCTTTATTTTTCCTCATTGAATTCTAGATTATTTACTCAGTTATTTATTTTAGTTTTGTTTTTTTTTTCGACCAGATTAGTTAGTTGTTTATTTGTTTAGAAAGTGATTTGTGGACAAATAAAACCAATAATTTTATATATCATCCAGCACAATAGTAATAAAAATGTCTCTGCTAATTCAATATTCAGGTCTTTATGGAGTCATAACGTACATTTACATTTTGATCATTTAGCAGATGACTTTTATCCAAAGTGAAGTACAATTACATTGAAACATCTTTTTGAGCAACTGAGGGTTGTTGTTCAGGGACCCAACATTAGCAACTTGGTGGTAGTGGGGTCTGAATCACCACTATGTTGTCACTTCTGTCATTACGTACATTATGAACCACAAAAGTTACCACACACTTTTCAGTTTGTTATAGCTTTTAGTTTTTTAAATGTATTGAACTCTGGATCACACTTATTTGTGCCATTCAATCAAAGGGGACCTTCTAGAACTCCCGTGGACTAGATGATTGGATGGTGGTACATTCTCATCACTGCAGTATGGGGTTTGTTGAGTGTGCTTAACAAAAGACTTCTGCACTGACCACACACACACACACACACAACTGTGTGATCACTGTTAGCACCTGGTGTAGGTGTTCAATTTGAAACCTTTCACTTACTCCAATTATTGGAAAGTGTCCACACTTTTGCTTAGATGCAATGCACTCTTATTAAACAGTCAAAAAACTAAAATGTTCCCAGATTTTCTGTACTTTTTTAATAGATTGAATGTGTTTGGTAATGCTTAGTACTGCCTTTTCCCAGTATATCAAAGGGCAAGTTGTAAAAGGTGACATGCAATTTGCCTGTATAGACTTGACATTGTCGACAAAGAGGTGTGTTTCCTTTCAACAAGCATTTTAAATATGTACCAGGAAGAAATGTGATGTACCTTTATTACCGCACGTATCTAATGGCAAAGCAGTGCTGGAGGATGATAGACCATTTCTGCAAGTGATTTTCAACATCATGTATTTTCTGACTATATATTACCACACATGTGCCAAATTAGGAGTCCGGTAGAAGTAGTTATTAAAGATTAATTAATATTTGGACCGCCTCTTAAAGATGGAAAACCAACTGTTTAGTTGGGAGGGATGTTGTTGACTGAACTGACTAACTTCAGGCTAAAGGTGACTGAAGTTTGACAAGGGCAAAATTGTGATTGTTAAATGACTGAATTAGAGCAGCTCTAAAATGGCAGCTTCTGTGTGGTGTGGTGTTCTCAGTCTGCAGTGGTCAGTAGCTATCAGAAGTAGTCCATGTAGGGAACGTGGTAAGGCCTAATTGATCAGTTTATGGGTATTAAAAATAATAAAAAATAGATGTTCATTTTTTTCCCACCACATCTAAAGCTTGTTTTATGAATGCACAAGCTCTTAATGATGTTTTATTTTTCATCCTTTCTTCTCATTAGTGTATCCATGTCTGCTTTCATCCATCCTGTTTTTTTTTCCAGTAGCTCTCTGATGCGCATAGTCTGAGCTCGACCCTATTTCCAGCTTCATTCGGTCTTTGAAAGAAAGTGGCATTCTCATTTTGTCACATTAGCATTCTGGTTGCATTTATTTAAATATTTGGTTTTTTATCACTGCTTTGAAATAAGTGTCTGGCATCAGCTGATCAGGACCGGCGGCTAATTTTTTTTGCCAATGAATAGATTTGAATTTCTGGTAATATTTTTTAGCCTGGTCTGCACTCTTGTGTGGAGGATAAACATTGAAGGAGGTTCAGCGTGTTCCAGCCTGGCTGTGATTGTTATTGATTTCTGTGTAGGTAGTTCTCTTGAGGTTATTTTGCAGCAGAGGCATTCTGATATACTTCCTGTATACTTTGTTTTGGTGGTGTACCTGGTGTTTCTGAAATATTAAGTGCTTTGTGACATTTGTAGCATTTTAGCTGTCTAAAATGTTAATGTTAATGTTATGCTGGGCATGGTTAATTTACTAATTTTGAATGTGACTTTTTTTTAGCAGTGTTTTAAATCTGCCTGGATGGTGTGATACAAAAGAACAGTCACATGTCACGGAAGTCCTTGCCAACTAGTGAGAGAATTCAGCAAGACGCTTATTCAAGTGAAGAACGTGCCATTGTTTTGGTGGTGCCACCACGGAACCTTTGATTGATGATCTGATGATTGACTACAAAGGGGAAAAGACTGTTGGGTGTCTTGCTAATGTCTCAGGATGAGAGAGGCACACCAGACCCGTTAGTCTTGCCAAACTTAAGGTTTGCACAAAGGCCATATAAAGACGGGATTGTTAAGGCCTGGTGAATGTGTTTTTTTTTTTTTTTTTTTGACCCTAGAGAGATTTCAAACAATAGCATCCGCTACACTGATGACAGTTTCCGGGCTTTCTTTTTTTTTTTAAACAAGGATGACACGCAGGTAATATAAAACAGAACAAAAACAATCGCCTCTTGTTCATAACTCTTTGAGGGTCCTTTACACATTGCAGGACTAACAGGAAATGGCCATGAGAGGATATATGACTGTGTAGTGAACGACTAAACCTTCCCGTTCTCCAATAGATAGTACGTAGCATGCATGAGTATATCTGTTATCTCCTGGCAAACCCTCACTTATTTACATTGACAAAACCTTTATTGGTGTAAACTTTAACTCCAGAGATACTTCAATATGCGCTCATATACATACACACATACACTGCTAATTTACCAGGACATCGTTGGCGAAGGCTTAGCAGCTACTTATTTATTAGTTTTTTTTACTATAAACACTAAATTTATGTGCATGTTTTATGTTTTATTTTTAAGACCTTTTGAAAACCAGTGTTTGTGCCATCAAACGTAGACAAGTATTGTTAGCCCTGTTCCATGAAGACTTCCACAGTGCCATAAACATCTGTGCCCAAGAGCTCTAGAGACTATGAATTACCCCGTTCTCTGGGTGTGAAAGGCAGCATTTTTTATTTGCTTTGAATAATTTGAAGCAACTCTATCCACCACACTTTGCTATTATAATTTCGTTTTTTAATGGCTGTAGTACTGGTTAGGGTATTAAAGGTACATTTTTTAGGTATGAATCCAACTTTGCAGTTCGGACTCCGGAACGGATGGGATTCTTTCAGCAAGACAATGTGACATTAAATATCTGGCATTGTTTAGAGGAGCATGGCCAAGACTAACAAGTACTACCCTGGCCTGATAATTCTGAAGATTGATTTAAATTGAACACCAGGGGGACCACGTCGATCATAGAAATCAATAAAGACACTGTCACTGGGTGTCATCTGAATATAACCTGAAATCTCCAATTGTTCTCTGATCTGTCAATGAGTGGGGTGAGAAGGGGCCTGACCGGACCAGTTAAACCCTTGACACTTAGTCTACTGGCACAAAGTTTTGAAGGACTTTCACAACTCTGCACAAACCCCTTATCTCCTAAACGGTACATAGTTAAAACGGACCTAGTTATGCATTGCCTAAGCTTGTGCATTTCAAGGAATTAGGATTATGTGGAAACGGGACACATTTCTCATCCATGGGTCATTCGGTTGGGTTTGGAGCACATGCTGTTTACAAGATCTGTCCAGCACGAGGTTCACACCCTTTGGATTGATTCTGTTAAAGAACATGCAGTGAGTTCAGCAATCAGTAGCTTTTGGATGTCACTTATTGGTGGCTGTGTAATATGTCAGAAGTATAATATGTCATGTAGTCCCGTAAGATTTACAGCACAATGGCTGAGGTAGATAAAACATAGCCGTGCATTATTGTCATTGGGGGTTGACGGCAATTTATTAGAAGGACGGTCTAGGTATAATATTAGAGACCTTGTTAAAGTAATGAGCTGTCATGTACAAAGTGGGGGTGCTAGTTTTGTTAGGTAAAGGATGCTGACGATCCCTGGATGTGATGGTCGAAGGATTAGAAATATAGTGATGGGAGGTATCCCTGAAAATGTGGTTCAGTGCAGGCTAAATTAAAATGACAATTTCTGGTGATTTCTAAGTGTAAGTGGGCTTAGGAAGGATGCTAAAAAGG
The DNA here is from genome assembly GCA_028566735.1 of Ammoglanis amapaensis. Classification (NCBI taxonomy): domain Eukaryota; kingdom Metazoa; phylum Chordata; class Actinopteri; order Siluriformes; family Trichomycteridae; genus Ammoglanis; species Ammoglanis amapaensis. The sequence continues at coordinate 11,819 of JAOUQU010350839.1, forward strand.
CTGAATGATTGGTGTGGCCTAGGAGGATGTTTGGTGGCTGTTGCGGGTGCTCTGGTGACCCTTCATTCGCAAGTACAAGTACCCTTTATTCACCAATCCAGGGTTGATGTTTAAGTGTTTATTCAGAAAATGTATTCAGAAGACACAAATATACTACAACCCCCCAAAGACATCACCTTTAACAGATTAATATATCTTCTTTTCCATTTCGATGCACGGTCCCAGTGTGATAATGACAGGTAGCAGGACAAACAGGATTGTTTTGTGAAGCAACACCCCTGTTTGATCTGACAGCTGCTAAGTTCAAAGTAGCTCTGCTTGATCAGAGAGGCGTGTGCTTTTCTTCATCTCTTTCTGATAGGTAGCAGCTGCGGTGATGTGATACATTGATGTGATGTGCAAATAATCAGCATTTCGTATTGTGATCCTCACATTTCCTTCTGATGCTTTGTCATATCCATTAGTCTCAATACAGCTTTTATTCCAAATATGGCCTCCGTGCTGCCTGAATTGCTTGGTCACGTGCAACTGGACCACACAGGTCTGTGGCATGGTTCTCATACTTCTCGTTGCTTCTGAGGATTTTTGCTGTGTAAACATGCACTACCTCCTTAGAAAATATCATTTAAAAGTGAATGTTTTACCAAGTGTGTGTCTGAGAAGACTTTCCTAAGATGGTTTGTTTGGTATGTGAAAAGTTCTTTGAGACTTTGGGGTTCTTTGGGAATTTGTTCCCAGGACACTGAGAATTTCAGTTGATTTCTTCCTTTTATTCCAAAGCTGAGGTGTGTTATTTAAGGCCGGGGTCTCCAACCAGTTTCATGTAAGATAAGGTTTCATGGGACTGGGGTTATGGGGTAAAATTGGAATAATAGAATTTAAAGTTCAGTGTTCATACTTTTTAACAAAGTAAATGCTGCTCCCTCTTAGTGGTGATTAACATTAATCTTGATTCATTCTTTCTGTGTGGCTTAGTAATTAATGACTTACTAAGTGTTTGGTGGATGGGGACTGCTATCTTGGGGTACTTTGTTGGTAATATTATGATCTATGCATCCCTGTTTAATGGGGTTGAGATGAGGGCTTTGAGTTTGCTTGATTTGTGCTTTGGCAGTCATGCTAGAACCTGAATTGACCGTACCCTCTACTGTAACTGTTCTCTGACCCCAGAGGTTAAATGAATTTCTTTGTACTGTGTATATGTAAGTACATGTGAGTAATAAAGACATTCTGGTCTGTTGTTAATTACAAGGTTTGCCCTGATACTTTTGACTGTATAGTATATATTGGTGTAAATTAAATAGGCATAGAGGCTTGGTATAGATGACTACTCTTGTGAAAAGGAAGGCCAAAGAGATGGTCTGGGTCTGTGATGTTATTAAAGTTTGGTATTCTAGTGGATTCTCAGAATAGACAAAATTTAGATGATCCACTTTGGTGACCTTATGGTGGAGCCAATAAAAGATGATGAGCTTAAACTGCTTCCCTAATTCAGTGGTTGTAGGATCCACCTTTTTGTCTAGGGACAAAATGACCACAATGACCCAACAAGCTGAAGACTAAAAGCCAACCTTTTTGGTTGCCAGGTCTAAGCTCTTTTAAACACCTAGCACCTTGACTCACCATCACTGTTAACCAGTCACCCTCTTAGTTCTGTTCTAGAACATTTCTTAATTTATCAGACATATTGAAGCTGTCCCGGTGGCATGTGGTGACCCAGGACGACACCTCACATTTTTTGAAACATAACGAATCAAGGTTTTGACACGTCTTCGTTTGAGAACATTTAATTATAGTTTGTAAGTTTGTGCTACACTTTCTTGCCCCATAAGAATAATGACGATGTAGGCCATGTTTGGTAAACACTAGCGTAAATCTGGCTGTAGAGCGTAAATAAAGGCTGAAGCTCTCATTATCTTGCATTTGGTTTATCTTTATTTACAACTTCTATTGTGGCAGCATGGTCTCCAAATGAGTTCACACAGTAAAAAAAAAGAAAGTATTAAAACATGTATGTCTGAACCTTCATTCAGACTGGCAGTGATGCAACATGACAACTCTGTCATTCATTTTTAATTAGAGCTGGTGACCGGTGATGGCATAAGAATATAAAATAGAATAACAGTACTTCTCACAAATTATGAAAAGTGTGAAACCTGGGCTTTTCTTAGCGGAATGAGGCACTGCTATTATTTAGGCAGTCACACCCAAAGTGTATTGGGGGATGTATGCAGTGAGCAATTGCTGATGTAGCAAACTGATTATTTATTCTCAGTGTGTCAGGTAGGAAATCTCATGGAAACTAAAACATTGATGACTTTACACTAATTGGGAGTAAAACGGAGTGGAGATTAGCATTAAGTATTGACCATTGAGCACTACTAAGTAGAGGAAACTTGCGGTTATGCTTACAAATAACTATTTGTTTTAAAACCATGAACTGTGAAATGGCTTTCGGTCCAAAGCCATTATCTGCTATGCAGTAGTAGAGAGAAGCCTGTAACTCTGTCTGCTTTAGGGGTGTCTAATTTGACCCTGCACTCTGCTTCCAAACAAGCTTGAATTTCTTGAAAAGCGATATAGTTGGTGTATGTGTACCCCAGAAGGGAATAAGATTATGACGTATGAGACCTGTTAGTGGGTGAAATATATATATATATATATATAAGGCAGCATGTGAACATTTTATCCTCAGATGTTAGAAGCATGAAAAATGGGCGAGTGTAATGATTCGAGTGGCTTTAATATGGGTGAATTTGTCTTGATGACTGGGTCAGAACGTCTCAAAATTGAAGTGCTCAGTATTTATCAAATGTTGTCCAAGAAAGAAAGAGTGGTAAACATGTGAACAGGGCCATGGATGGCCAAGACTCATTAATGCAATTGCGCTTCTATTCAAGCGATGGACTGGATTGAAACGTATCAGAATTCACAGTACATTTCAGTTTGTAGCTTCATTAATTGATTTATTTGCATCCATTCTACAAAATAAAACTGGCTGATTATGAACACCATGTCAACCTTAAGGATTAAGGTGAGTATTTTGGGACTTATGAAATAATATCTGTATGAAACATGCCTACACATCATCTGTTTTGCTGGGGTAATAAGCAAACACAGCCTTGATGAGTGTCACGCCTGCTGCAGGTGCTTTCTGAAGGTGGCAGATTGTCTCAGCATCGCTGTCCCTCCCTTATCGGTCATCCCAGATGTCACGGCGGGAGTCATTGAAGCCCCGGGGCTGGAATCTCACAGCTATAAGTCAGTCAGACTACAGCGGTGTAAATCTTTGGGTAGATTTGTTTACACGCTGCTTGAGTCTCGGACCAGTCAGATTGCGGTAGACTGGTGTGGGAGGCGGCAGCGGCGGCTAAGCTTTGGTGTAGGTGCTAGGCAGGTGGTGATTTAGCAAGGATTGACTGATGAGAGCAGCTAGACTGGAGGTGAATGATGTGTTTGTTGAGTGATGTCAGAGCTAGCCCTCATGCTACCGTCTGCCTCTCAAGGACGTCGTGAGGACCATCATGTTAGCAGATACCCCTTACTTTTGTTGTGAGGTGCACTGTCTAAAATACTTTGTTTGCATTTTATAGCTTTTGTATCATTCATTGTTGCACCAGCTGAGGCATTTGAGTATTGTGGGGGCTTAGTGACTGAGCTTCTGACTTGTGTAGAGGCACGGGTAACAGGCATGTGATCGTTTCCCACGCAGACGGCACAAAGCCGCATAATTATGATCAGAAGCCTGAACAGTCTCAGTTCACGGAGAGTTAAATGTTAGTAATTACAGCTGTTGGCTAATAAATACTGGGATCCCCAAAATGGCAGTTAGAGATCGGTAGGGATTAGTCCCACAGCCACTCTTTGTGTGAGTGATGGTACTTGTAGGGGGTTGGAAAGACTTATGGCTTCTGCCTGTCAACAGAGCAGACCTTGACAGTCATAAAAAAGAAGCACTCATAAGGAGGGAACAGCATCTGCCGTGACACCCCAGTACTCCAAAATTGGATCCCCTTGGATTTATAACACCCCGGGCTCAGTCTTCATCATGTCTGTTTTTATCAACAGTTTGTGAATGTGTAATCTGTTTTTGTACCGTTATCAAAAATAAAGTATGGTCATGAATATGGACCTTGGTGTTTTGATCAAAGCTTAATGTAGTTCTTTAAAATTGAAAGTGTTTCCGGCTTGAATGCTAATCGTATGAGCGAAGTCCTCCAGGCGGTACGCTGAATGTAACCAATTGATGAATGATTTACAGTTTATATTACTACACAGTTCACTGTGTACGTCTCTTAGACTTACACAAAAGCTGTTAGCCAAGTTGGTGTGTGACCTTTGTCCTCACTGAGGACATCCATGTAAGTTATTTCCAAATAGTAAAATAGTACTTTATGAAGAAAGCTTATGTTTGGCTAGGGCTTAGTGCTTTAACCCTGCTCTGTGATGGAAATTGTCGTTACTAGCAGGGTTTAGAAATCGATGGCACTGGAGGTCAGACCCTTTCTAAATCATTACATGCTTCATGTACTACAGAAGAGTTGGCCTTAGTGAAAATGGGATTAACACTGAGCAGAAGCATAAATAGGAAATTTGTCGTTTTTATCTTAGAAAAGTTTAGCTGTCAGCTTAAACTACAACAAATATCTAACTAGACTATAATAAAGTCTTATCTACATAATACAATAGTATATAATACCATGTAATGAAATGATCTAAACAAAGTACAGTACTATCATTTTAAACACAATAATAATTCAATATTCTGTGGTGATGGAGCAGCATCGTGACTCAGTAGGTACCCCTGTTGCCCTGCAGCCAGAAGGTCTTGGAGTCGATCCCTTGAAAGGGTGGTCCGTGTTGCACATTCTCCATATGTTTGCTTTGGTTTACTTTGAGTGCTCTGGTTTTCTCCCACGGTCCAAACGCAGGCAGTCAGGTGAACTGGTCAACCTATAATGTATAGATACATGACCAGTCTGGTTAAATATCATCCAGCACAAAAGATCTGTCAAATCAGTTATGCTGCTCCAATGTGGTGACCCAGCCAAGAGAATTAAAAAAAAGCATAATAGATCTGCTGTAGTAATTTCATTTATTTATGACAATCTGCTTTAACATTGTAAAAAATCTAGGGTTATAATTGCTATAACTGCTATAATTAATCTAAAATTAAAGAATCCATTATAATCATACTTATAGTAACATAGTTTATCTACAGTGATGGTCTATCTACTGAAGTATTACTATAGTTTACTCTTATAATGAAATAATCGAATTATACTATAGTATTTATCTACTATATTACTGTTGTAATTAATGAATGCTGATCTCAAATTCTTTTTCCGTCCTGAAGCTGTTTGCCTCAGGGCCTGGAAAAGCACTTTATCTAATTAATTGCACCAGTAACTAAATGATAATTGTGCCAAGTTATCGGAGGAGAGCATGTAATGAGTTCTTGTATCTGCACTGTACTGAAAGAAAAGGCAGTTTTATTAGTTGTACAATGTTCATGGTAAATACTGACAGCACAGTTTTATGTATGCTGTATTTTGTTTTCCCATTGAGAGTCGATAGCATTTCCTGGGCAGGGCATTTTACGCTTACTGAAACGTACTCACCATGCATTTAGACTGTCGTGCCAACAAGGCACTGCTGTAGCTAAGACCTTTTTTTTAGATGCATGTGAATCCATTGTTTCTAGTGGTGGGATAAAATCTCCATATAATGCTTTTGAGAGCTTACGGACGTTAACATGAGTATGTTTCCGTATACAAAGTAGCCATCAACACGAAAAAGCATAGTATGTACATCATGTAACTGATATAGTAAAAATTATATAACCATAAGGTATAGCTGATTGGAATTTACATTAACTTTATTAAATTAGAAGAGACTGCAACAACATCCTGTTTTTTTCTCTAGGTAGCCTCCCAGCTTTCAAAAAATCAATAGACTACTTTGAATTGACCATAGCTTTAACATTTATTTGCACATACCCCCATTTTCAATTCATTTTCAATGTTTCAATTACTCAATTGAATTTAGCTTTTGCTCTACTGTTCTTGATTTCACCTCTGGCACCTGCAGTAATATTTACCAGCACAAGGAAAGTTCATATTGAACATGGAGAGTCACACACTGCTCTCCATTATAATGCCGCACTATCAAGTAATCACCTCCGTCATCTAATTCAATGGACAAAGCCGATCATTGCGTTGTCTGTTGCAGAACTCCGATTTGAACTAGTTGCATGTTCCATCTGGACGCCGATGTCATTAACCGGTGCTGTATTATGGTCGGTATCAAACCAAGTATTGGTAATGAAGAACCGTTCTGAGCCTACTCTGTACCAGATATACACCAGCCCTATATTCTACAGGTAGAGGTGTTAAAAAAAGAAATGCAGCTCGACCTATAGGATCCCCCTTTTCTGAATCTGGGCCATGCAAGTGGAAGAGGCCTTGTGGGATTCGGACCACTTTTATACGGTTTTATTTATTTTACTTTTTAAGGGCCGTCTCTACGCTTTGCCAGCACCGCTATATTGTCAGTGTCCTTGCACCTACAGTTGCAGTGTCCTTTATCATCTCGCATACATCAGCAGCTATTTGCTGTTGGACAAAAGGAGAGTTGCGGACGTACAGAAGTCCGTACAGAAGAGTTGCTAGTTGGTGCAGGTGTGTTGGTGGTGCTGAGGAAGGAGGATAAGCCATGCAGTGTAAGCTATGACCGTACGTGATGAGGCTTCAAATCGTGCTGAGCAGCACAAATTGCTGTCTAGAAAAGAAGAAAGCCTGAGCAATACAATAACCATAGAAACCACAGATCCGTCTTTTCTTCTGGCTGAATTTTACTCATGTTTTTTTTATTCTATTCTGTCAGATGATGTGGTATGGAATGAAAAAAGGTGGCCAATTTTGTACATTTTTTTTGTCTGACCTGAAATGTAATGTACCTAATAAACTACTAGTGATTACCATTTCTGATTGGGTACTGTGACCACCAAATGGGAGCATACATGTGAAGCACCTACCTAATCTGTGGTTGTGGGGGATGGGCCGAGGCATTTACTGCTGACCAAATGTTGCGTCTGTAAGCCCACACTCTTCAAGTGAAAACAATCGACCAGTCTGTGGAAAGATGTGGCTGTAACGGTTTTGCGTCTTTTGAAGGTGTGGGTAATGGCACTGAAAGAAGTTCTAATTGTCCATGAATGATTCGAACAAATTTAAACCTAGAACCCTCAATACCGTTTTATATTTGATCTGTTGGGGTAATCTTTAATGGCTGGCATTGTTATTCTGTCATTTAACTTGCTGTGGGGTTTCAGTTCCTCAGCAACGAGTAAAAACTTTTCTCAAACTGGCCACAAGACTTTGAGACAATGAGGGGGTCAAAGTGTTTAAACTCGAGAAAATTGAGGGTATGTCGAATAAGAGGGTCAAGTTACGCTTCACAATTTTTAGCCATGTCATGTGTACTGAATGGCTGCCAAGGACGCTTTCCTAGTTTTATTTTACTGTTGCCTCTGGTCCCCAGTTACATTAGTCACTGAAAAACTGGTTTCTCTTGAAATGTATTTGCTTTAACTGACGGAAGTGTTTTTGCTACGCAGAATATCAAATAAATAAAATCTACAATTAAAGCTTCTCTCTGATTGTGTTGTGTGCTAGATTAGCATCGTTAAACCTGAGGTGCACCAACACCTTTCACTCTTAAGGTGGGTCCCAAATCACACACTTACATAATGTAATCAAGTCTGTAGTAAGCATTGAGCACTTTCGTCTCAGTGCTCACTTTCATGGGTAAGTGTTCTCAAATGGAACACATTTTGTGTTTCTGAAACTTGCCAATATACCCACCAGCTTTTGTTTATATCTCCTACTAATGAATCATTTTATTAACACTACATGCATTTTATACAAAAGCAGTTGCCTCTACTTCTTGATTATTACCTGGTATTAACCTTCCTGTTATGTATAATTGCGTCTGTTAAGTGAAAATAGTGTCCATGGTTTCACATAGTGGTTTGGTCATTTGAAGTCTTCAATCCAGTTTCTGTGTTTCTCGGTCACTAAAATATCGTGCTCGATATGTGCAAGGCTTCGTCTCTCAGCAGTTTGGAGGATATGACCTATTAACAACAAGACTGGTTATGACTAAAGATCCTGTAGATCAGACTTGTCCAACTCCCAGGCCTTTCTTGAAAATGCAGCCAGAGCTTCAATTGGGTCTGTAGGGAGCGTTTTCACGTTTCCTGCCACAGTTCAGAAACGTACCGGTAAGGCAATATGAAAATACAAAATTTTCCATAAATGTGCTTGATGTGGCTTATGTGATGAATGGCCATTTTCTGTCCTGAATGTTGCAGTGTAGACGTTAAAAGTTAAATAAATAAATAATCTTGCATCTGAACTCTAAATCCGTTGCTATCATGCTTGTGCAACGTTTGGCATGACTTGGCAACAAAATCCTGCGAATCTGTTGCTATGAGGATTTCTGTATTGGATGAGTGTCAGTACTAGGTGTGGAAAAACGGAATGTAGTCACAGCCAAAGCTTTTGTCAGAATGAATGTGATCAGCTTTGCAACAAAAACTGACCAAGACTTTTATGGATTCGTAAATACACTGTAAATTTAAGTAGTTATTTGTGCTTGTTTTCTAATCGCTAACCTTTAAGGAAGCCTGTTTCTATCCCAGCATGACCTATAAATACTTGCCATTAACACAGTTGAACACCTTTCTATTCAGAAGGCTGATTAGAATGACAAGTTGCCGGTTGCCTGTATGAACAACAGTCCCAGCTCTGATGTGCTAGCATATATTACAGCTGCACCACCCGATTGGCCTTATCGAAGATAACATTTATGTCCAAAGAACTGCTGTCAAACATGCTACTGTTATGATCATAACAGAAACTGAATTGTTTATTTGTGTTTCAAGTTTTTGCATTCGGTAGAAGCCTTTATTCTAAACCTGAGTAATTCTGAGGGGTTAAGAGCAGTGGTTCGGCTTGAATAAGTTACCTTCTGATTACTAGTCTAGTTCCTTTAAAACTTTAAAATCATGGTTCATAAGTGTATGATTACGTTATGAGTAGAACTGGTTCTTGATATTCCATTATTAAAACCTCACTCTGACTGTTCCGCCATTGCTCTGCTGTACTCGTATTCATTATTAATGGCTTGTTTCAGTGTAAGTTACCATGCATTCGATCCTAGCTGGGTTCGACTTAAAAATGTACATGGCAGGCTCTTGCCTCTGTAGTGTGTTAATTGATCCCAGGTCAATGCTGAGAGATTTGGGGGAGGGTTGGGTTACTCGGTGTCCCGTGCTGATACCCCTGATATTTGCACCAAAAAGACCTGACCTTTTACCGAGAAGGTTACTACAGGATTTACTCTGCAGGTAGTCCTGAAAATGATCGGGACTCATCCCATCTTCACCCATTGGCACTTAGGCAGGGAAAATTCTGGCAGCAGTTTTAGTGCTGCACAGTGGCTTTTGAAGTGACTCAATCTGGCCCACAGAGGCCATCGATGCTAATTAACACTAATGTTCTCGCTGTTTTGTTAAAACACTGGAGACTTTTAAAGAGGTTACATTATTGCATGAGACGAAAAGCCAACTTGAAGTGATAAAGCAATAATCATATATCGTGACTATGAAATATACAGAAATGACATTCACCATGGCCCAAATGCGTCTAGGAATGCAATGGAGCACATAAACAACAGGACTTTTCTTGGTGCGCTGCCAAATAGGAAATTTAGTACGGCTTTTCAGAAATGACCATTTGTCCTTGTGGCTTTATTGGTGGAGAAAGAAATGGCCAATCAAGACCTTTTTTTACTGGTATGCTTGAAAAATAATCGGGGTCTGGTTTAGTCGGCGAGGACTAGCAGTCTCCTGCTGAAGAGATGCATTTTTCTTCCAATTTAAGATGTTGGCACAAAGGTGACGTGGTTAGTGCACCAGCTCTGGGATTCTGATTTCTGCTTTGCTGCCGGGCAACATAATTGGACTAGTCTGCTTGTTTGGGAAAGACCAGATTATGATGCCTGTACGGAAGTGGCAGAAGGGCTTTCAGCAAGAGATGAAACAAAAGTAGAAAATAATTAAATAAAGCAATACAAAAGTTATTAAAATGAATGGTCATAATGAATCAAAAGACATGAAATTGTTTTTTATTAGAAAAAATGTAACCAATTCATGGATGGAACTTTTTACAAAGTGAAGTATGACTAGGAAGCAGGCAGTGATACTCCTTTGAGCCAATTCCTGCTCATACTGTTACTCCACCATGACCTTTGGTTTCCTTCAGCTGTCGGAGCTTTTGTGCTTGGCACAGTTTAAGCTGCTGCAATGTCTTTGAAATGACAGCAGAGACTACTCGGTGAACACACTGGGAGGAAAATAAATCACTTCAGTGTTAATTACTCTTAATAATCATAACCTAATGACCTCAATAAATTTGCCATGACAGTCATCAAGACTGTGATGCTTGCTTCCCCATTGGAGTTTCAGTGAAGGTCTGTGACTTTGTTCTGCCAAGGCTGGTTCTTGAAATCATTGGTCAGATTGGCGACTTTGTCAACTGTTCCACGGTGGAATTGTTTGAAAATTATACTTTGAAACAAATGAAAATACAGAAACTTTACATTGGAGGTGTCTGCTTAGATTTTTGTCCTGGCAGATGGCACTGCCTTCTGTTTGAGCATTAGCTATTCAAGAGGAAATATCTCTGGGCTTCAGAGCTCACACAGAAAGCTGAATCATCTGAATCGTTCAGGACCATCTATGGTAGGGGTTTAAGAAATAAAGATCGTCTTGATCACCAGGGTATTTGAATTATTTGTGAAAATTTTAACCTAGGATTGCCTTCATTATGTAGGTAGCATTGATGGCTCATTGATGGATTATTCAGTCTGAATATCTCAGTTCGGCATTTAGAATTCTTTTATTTTAGAAGACAATTTTACTCACAGGATAGGGACCGTGTAGCCTAGTGGGTAGAGCGTTGGGCTGGGAACCCAAAGGTTGGGGGTTAAAATCCAGGCTCTGCTACACTCCGC
>JAOUQU010350950.1:0-12535 GCA_028566735.1 Ammoglanis amapaensis
GTTCCTTCTAACCTGTGTTCTTGTACTTCTCATTGTAAGTCGCTTTGGATAAAAGTGTCGGCTAAATGCAATGTAATTAATGCAATAATGTAAAATGACAGATGTGTCCAAAAATCAAGAGTATAATGGCATGGGCGTAAAATTCGAACTGTTTTACCTAATTGAAAAACAAATCTGACATTTTAAGCAGTAAGCATTGTCTTTCTATTGATTTATTCTTAAACACTTATTAACAATGGATATTGCGTTTTTTCAGTTTTTTGATGAATCTCAAGGTGGACCTGCTGTTGTGGTGACTGATAATGGACGTGGAATGACAGCGAAAGAGTTAAATAACTGGGCTGTATATCGCCTATCCAAGTTTAATCGTGATGATCACACTTTTCAGAGGTATTAATGTGTCACTTGAGTTTTTACATGTCCTATCTACTGCTCTTCAGTTGCTAGATCGTGAATATGTTTCACACTCCCTTTTTAAGTACACCCATCTGCTACATAGTTTTATTGAATATTTTATAAAATACACTATATTACTGTGTTTATTTATGAATGAATCAGCTGCAGCCGTGTTATTGGAGTTACCCTCCTAAAGTGGATCAAGTACATTATTAAAATTAAGTACAACCAAATCCATTTGAAGCTAGTGTTTGATTAAGCAGTAAATGTTCTAATTCTTTTGTGCATGTTTTTGTTTGTTTCGGTTATAGAGATAAATCTGTGAGTGAACGCCCTAGTTCAGTCCCACGCAGTCTGAACAGTGACATCTCCTACTTTGGTGTTGGAGGGAAGCAAGCTGTTTTTTACATAGGCCAGTCTGTACGAGTAAGTACTACAATCCAACCACATTTAGGTCCTAACATAGTCAGTAAGATTTGTTGAATAACATATTTTTATAGGAATATGTCTAACCTTAAAAGTCTTTTACATGCTAGAAGTTTTAATACATTAAATTGTTAGTTTAGTTGTTTGAATTTGGAATAATTAATTACATAATTACGTATTTTGCTCTTCGTATGTTGATTGTCGGGTAGTGTACTATACAAGTAGATTCGAAACAAAATTGGGGTGAACTGTGGTTCAGTGGATAGGACAGTCTTTTCACAGCAGTCCATCGCTGGACTCATTTCCACTCCTGTGTCTGTGTGGACTTACTTTCACAGTTTAAATAAATGTAAATAATTTGTTGATTAAGGTCACTGTAAAGTTCACACAGCACAACAGTCTTTTCTTAGTTTTTCCAGTTTTGCTAAGACTAATGTTGACCATGAATAAAATAATAAGATTATAGTTGACACCGGAGTTTGTTATAAATAATTGCATATTTAATTCTTATTACCCTTATTGGAGGAAGTTATAAAGAGCTATATAGGTATAACGCTATTAAAAAGGTGTAATGTAAACCAAAATATATTTGTTATTTGGATCTGATCGTCTATAGTTTTGAATTTTGTGGTTCTTTGCTTTGGGTGGCTTTCTTATTGATTGCTTGATGATAAAGAACTCCTGAGTCCAGAAGTTCTTGACTGTTAACGATGTTGACTGAAAATGACAACCTATTGCATTTTCTGATGTAGATTATGAGTAAACCAGTGGGTTCTCCAGATGTGCACGAGTTTATCATGTCTAAAGAAGATTTTGAGCAGAAGGAGAAAAACAAAGAGGATATTTATTCTGGTATAATCCGGAATAGAAAAGTAAATACAAAGTTTTATTTTCCTATTATTTTTTTTAAAACTTGTATAAAATATTTTACAGCTGCATTTTCTGAATCGTTTGGCTTCTGATCTGATTTATTTCTAGCCTGGTGATGACTCGCACATAAGAGCAGATAAGGAGTCTTTTCTTCAGTCTCTGATTAAAGAAGAGAAAGACAATGACGGTTTTACGTCTGTTGTTATAACTGCAGTACAGCCAGAACATGTTAACTATCTCAAGCAAGAGTTCTTATCGTGGACCAGAAAACTGGCGTAAGTATGTTTTTCATTTTGCTTTCATTAACGAGGTCTTCTCTTAGAGCAGTTTTGTCTGTATAGTTTCCGGGCCATCTGTGCCCACTTCAGTCATGTTATGAGCACTTTCTGTAGTACTTAGCTAATACACTTATTGGATAGAATTGCTGCCGCACAGCAAGACGGTTCTGGGTTTGATCCGTGGTTAGGGTTCTTTCTGTGTGTTCTCCCCATTATTGTAAAAATTCTTTCAGGTTTACTAAAGACATACAAGTGCTGTGAATTGGAGCTACAAAGTGACAATGAAAAACATAAAGCTTGTGTCCTGATGAGACTTGTGTAATGAGGAACTACAATGTCTTTTGTGAATGCAGCCAAAGTGAACAAACACATTTTATAAAAAAAAAAAAAACCTTACCATTCAAAAATGCTGTATATTAAGAATGCTTTCAAAAATATAAATAATGATTGTTTATTTTGATCAAATTTATATTTGTTGTTACTATCTCTTTACTGTCTTCAAACAAACATCAATTATTTTAGGTACACTTTCAAAAACTTATGGAATTTAAAGGATTGTAGTCGGGTGTAGTAATGCTCACCAATGTCACATGTAGATTGAAAGAAAGTCATTCACTGAAACGGCTACAACAAACTGCTACCAAGGAGAGGTTATGGGTCAAGAATGAGCAAAGTAACAAGAGATGCATAACAAGAGTTAAACTGTATCAGCTAAGTCTAAAAAACACACTTCTGAACCTTATTGACAGCTTTCAAAGAAGAGTTGAAGCTGTTTTAGCTGCAAAGATTATTTAGTTTATTTAGAGGTCCAGCAGTGGCATCAGCTCGCAACTGATAGGTACCTGTGGGACTCGGGTAAACTCGTCTACTATCCAGAGAATTCTAGCCAGATGTGGTCTTCATGGAAGACTTGCACCTAAAAAGCATAAAAACCTCTGTCATGCGATACCTTAATGAGTGTCTGCAGGCTAAAGTAAAGCATGTTTGACGTTCTAGAAATTCCATTTTTGAATACCAATACCATTCTTCATTATTTAAATCATATGTAAAACAATAATTTTAACAATCACAATGATATTAACAGTAATGTGAAAAGCTGTGGCATAGTGGTTAGAGGACTTGATTTATGATCGAATGGTGGTCGAGATCCCAAGAGTCGATAGGCCATGACTAAAATGCTCTTGAGCAAAATACCTAACCCCTCGCTACTCCCCAGACGCTATGGCTAAGGCCATGACTAGTGTGTGTTTTCACTTCATTAATTGGGTTAAATGGCGAGTATTCATTCTACTGTGTGTAAAAAACACAGTGGTAGAAAAAATCCGGAAGTATGACTGGCCCCAATTTTTTTCTGCATCAGGACAACCGCAAACTTACAATCAAGGCCATTAGAAACAATGTTCAGCAGACAGAGAAAGAAGAAATCCTGGAAGTGATGACCCCCCACAGAGCTCTGGTCTCTACTTCATTGAATGTGTCTGGAGTACATAAAGCATCTGAGGAAGCTTTAAAAAAAATTGTGTGCAAGTGAAACTAATAGTGTGCACACCAAATGTTAATTAATTCAATAATTAATAACACTTTTCTGTATGTCATGTGATTTGAAAGCAAAAACCAATACTGTTTACAGTGCACTTAAATGTTTTTGTTTCTTTATATTTAAGGCACATTTATCATTATTATGTACATGGTATCCATGGAAATGATATGCGAAACCAAAGAATTGATAGGAATGACAATTCCATGTCAGATATTGATATCCAGGTATTTGATTTTTTTTTACACATTATTTGCCTGTTTTTTGTGGATCATCAGATCTTGTAGTATTGTAGTGCATTACAACTTGTAAAAGATTCACAGTATTAAATCTGCGTTCCACAGATCTGTCTGCTCGAGCGTGCTTCTCGCCCACCAAGGCTACTTAATCTAAGAGAGATTGATGATGATTTGCAAACTCTACATATCAACTCAAGTGTGTCCGAGTTTGAATTTAAAGCCAGCAAAGGGGCTGATGCTAAAATCGAGGGGCTGCTGAGATATCACCCATTTCTTTATGATAAAGAAACTTATCCTGAAGACTTGTCGACACCAGGTATTAAAGCATGCATGTAGTATTCTTAAGCACCGCTTCGAGAATGCTCACGGGATTGTGTATAGCAGCTGTTTAAACTAAATCAATCAGGCTGCCATCAATTGTGCATTTTTAAAATCAGTTAACCATGGTTTTATTTTTCACATAATTCATTCAGGACTTATGTCCTTCCCAAGATGAATTGACGCGGTACTGGCCGCCAAACAAGGCCCTACACCATACTAATAAATAAATGTGATCTAAAACCAGGTTTTTTGTTTCATTAACAAACCCCTGTATGTATATACTCTGTTTGTGTGTGTCTGCACCAACTGCAGCAACTCCAGATCATAGCAATTCCCCCTACAGGCTTGTAGACACTAGGCATGATTGATGCATCACTTCGCCTGCTTCTCTTTTTTACCTTGATGTATCCATTACAAGGTAAATCTGGACTCATTAGACCACACGACCTTCTTTCATTGCTCCAGAGTACAATTTTTATGCTCCCTAGCAAATTAAAGCGTTTATTTCCAGTTTTCCTCACTGGTTGGTTTTCTTAAAGCTACACAGCTGTTCATTCCCAATCTTTTAAGTTCCATCTACATTGTGTATTTGAAAATGCTCTTATATTTAATATTAAACGAGGGCTGACTTTGGAACTGTGGTTTAACTAATTGTTTAAATGGACGCTTTTATATTCGATAAAAAAATCTGAGGAGCTGACTCAAATAACTCATGTCTGCTAGATAGTGCACCCTTTAAAAAAACTCATCATCATTAACCAGCAGTTGAGTGGTTGAAATTACAAATGCTCTACATAGGGATGGTAGTGTCTGTTAAAACACTGTATTGTGGATCAGACTTTAGGAGTAGTTCTGCCACAGCTCAGTTATATGTTCATTTTAAGTTTGTTTAGAAGAAGGTGCACAATGTCCTAACTATCCTGATCTCACCATTGCAGGCACTCCAAGAAAATAGCTAAAAATTATCTCAATCCTTGCCAAGTGCCAGGTAACAGTAAATCTACCCCCGTTCGAGATGTCTTATACTGTTGTTTGTGTCTTTCAGCTGAAGAGGATGATGAGGATTGTGTTTCTTTAAATACCATTGGCAGAGGAACCAGACCCATCTTTGAATGTTTTTGGAATGGAAGATTGATTCCTTACTCTCCAGTCAATGAGTAATACTAATATATTATTATTTTTACTTTTGTTTATTATTTACCTAGTAGACCAGGGTTTTCTACTGAAGCAGCAGCATCTCCTGTGTGTATTTAGTTACCATTGTTTCTGTTGCACAGCAAAAAAGGCAATTACATACCAGTACTTTTTTGTTGTGTGTGTGTGTGTCAGTAATCAGGCGTCTTTACACTCAGTTCTTACCACATAGCCAAAAATACAACTTTAATGGGTAATAAATAAAACCCTGTACTGTGCTCCTCTATTTGTACAATTATCATGACAAGAATATCGCATGTAATTTTTGTTGTTTCTTTAGCATTTATAGTTAGAATTGTATGTACACAAACTTCTTGGACGTTTTCCCATGGTCTGTTTCACAACAGGGGACATAATGTGCATACTGATCTGCTCTACACCCAGTTTCATTATTGTCACCAATATTCGTGCTTCTTCCTGTGAGCAGAATTGGCCCTTCCTGAATCTGCATGAAACTGCAAACTGCCAGTTGCTTTATCATGTCAAATAGCTGCCAGTCTAAGAATAGTGCCAAAATAATAATTATTAATTAATTAACAATACTGATGATCAAAAAAAGCAGTTTTAGCTTTTAAAGTCAATACAATGATAGAAAAGGCACACATTAGGTCATTATGTCAGAAAGCTGTAGTTGTTTTAATACATCACACTGAACATTGTAACAAAGTAACATTGTTTGTCCTTGTCTAGGTTTGAGTGGTGTTCTAGACCAAAGAAAGAGGGAGCATTGCCGTTAGAATGTTATAACAGGATTTCAGGTGTTCTTTTCACAAACGACCAGTTTAAAGTTAGCACCAACAAACTGACATTTATAGATCTGGAAATGCAGCTGTGTGACAAAGACACCATCTTTACAAAAGTTGCCAATGGTCAGGTAATGATGTAACTACATCAGCTTGTAATCGTTTACTTTATTGACTATTTTACCCATGTGTTTTTAAGCTTACAATCAACTACGCTTCTCACAAAAA
This sequence comes from Ammoglanis amapaensis, assembly GCA_028566735.1. Lineage (NCBI taxonomy): Eukaryota > Metazoa > Chordata > Actinopteri > Siluriformes > Trichomycteridae > Ammoglanis > Ammoglanis amapaensis. Next base: position 6,233 of record JAOUQU010350950.1, read on the forward strand.
TCATTGTGTGGTGCAAACTTTTTTAAATATTCACCTCTTGCCTTGATCTCTTGCTTTAGTTTAAAGTATGCTTGTCTGGAACAGCACTAGCTGGTGTGTCTTAGTCATTAATGAGGAGGAATAGTACATAATGATTTTTTTACACTTTTGTTTTATACTTACTGATATTGGTCCCAAATATCAATTTTGATTAGGACTGGCCGAGAGTTATTTTTAAATATGCAACTGACACAGTTACAATTGCAAACGCATTGATTTATAATTGATGTTCGTTTTTCTTCTAGGAACAAAGAGTAAATATCAAAAAAGCATTTATGGATTGGCTAAAGGATTGCCATGAACAACATGATAAGCAGGTGTTCACATATTTACATGCTTTATTTTTCTTTTAGTAAATACAATTTTGTAAATAATATTACTTTAATACGAACACTGTGCTCATATGGCTATTTGTTTTAGGTAAAGTTCTTGGGTTTTAAAGGTGTGACAACTCGTAATGACGTACAAACTAAACGTCTGCAATCGCCATGGGCTCAGTACAAATCTATCCAGTGGGGCAGCAAAACCTACAAGACAAATCAATTGGTTAGAAAATGCATTCAAGCATAAGTCATTTATTGTTAAGAAATTTATGATGCTCAAATCTACTTTTCTCCAGTACTATTTTTGGTACAGATGTGTATGCATTCACACATACAAACCCATTGTTCGCCCTTTTTTCAGATCAAGACTGTAAAAACAGTCCCTCTCTTGTATGGTTCAGTAATACGGTTCTTGCTGTACGGAGATCATGATGCTGACGTCTTTGCCACAGGGGGATTCGTTGAAATAGCACTGGTAGGTGATTTACTGTATCCGTGTGTTTGCTTGCTAAAGTGGCTGTGTTTGTTTTAGCTGTTGCTGGGTCCAGTCTATTAGACTGTTTACTGTAAACATTAGGCAGATTGATGCAAGCTTCAGTTTTTAACATTTTAACCCACATAAAAAGAACACACTTGCATGAGATGAAATTTATGGTGACATGCTAGGTTTCGGTACTAAGAAAAGTTGTTGTTACTACAACGTTTCTTAGCACAGAATCTTCTGGTGTGGAAGTCAAATCTAACCAATAGGGCCGAACCCAACTCGTCTCTACCAATTTTTTCCAGTCATTTGGTCATTTTGTTCCAGCTGGACAAAATGTATGATTTAAGTATGCATAGCAAAACTGTTATACAATAGCGATGTTTTACACATACTGGGTGTCAACAGGAACCCAAAGAGTTGTGTAATGATCAGAAGATCATTTCCATATCCAAGATTGACAGACAGGCTACAGAGACTGCCATTAAGAGCTATATTGAGGTTGAACTGGCCAAGTAAGTAATTGCTCTGTCATTTGAATTAACTGATAATAAGAAAGCAAATGTTTTACTAGTTGATGTATATAACAAATAAATAAATAAAATATGATAATGCAGCATTGATGTGTAGTTGTTTTGCTGTTTTTTAGACTTCCTGAAAAACTGAAGGTTACATGGCCAGGCGGTGAGCCGTGGGCTGAGAAATCAGTTTATACAGCTGGCACTCCAATGGGTAGAGTTTTAATACCTCTGTTCATTTGGTCTAATCTGCACATTTTCTGCAATCAGTGTGCTGTGTATGTATATGTATATATTGTTTTACATTTTTCTATTTTACAGGACCTATTAAAGTCGACATTTTAAATAAGAGAGGAGAGTCGATGTCCTTTTTGCCAGTAGCCACTAAAAATACTAAGAAATTTCAGATTGACCTCAAAGTCTGCAGGGAAAGTAAGACTTTCAAATTTAAAATTGCTTGTGCGGTTGTTTCTGTGTTAATAATGAGCCTATTTCAAAATGTGTCATTGTTCTTACACAGCTACTAATGGGAAAGAAACAGTAAACTCTTTTACTGCTGTGCACTCTGCCAAGTGGAAATACTGGTTCAAGAAAATGGGTAAAATCATACTACACTGTTATTTGTATTATTTAGACTTTGCCATTATGTTTTTACACTGTAGGTAAAATTCATGTCAGGAAACGATAATTCATCAAATCACATCAAACAAAGTAATGGATAATTTTGTATCTTCAATTTACCTTACTTACATGGGAGAAAATAAACCCATTCTGCTGGCGACAATTTTTTTTTGAATAAATTACGGTAGCTTTTTTGCTGTTACACTAATACAGAGCCATCAAAATCCTCTGAAAATATGCTGCCATCGTATCAACGTCTCTATTTCTAAAGCCATACTTCATTGACTTCCAGAGTATGTGTGCTTGACTGCCCTGCCTGCAATGCAGCTTTGTCTTCTGTTCAAAAAGTTTGAAAGATCGTAAAGAAAAAGACAAAACAACAGCTTCGACCCATGGTTGAGCAGTTAATTTCTCAATTATGAGACATCAGGTCAAACGGTTGAGGGTTTTGCACAAAGGCCTAACAGTTGCAGCTTTGGCAGCGGTGGCGCTTGAACTTTTGAATTACTACTGCAGTGTCTTAACCAATAAGCTATAGCTACTATATATGGATTTAGCTATTACATTGTACATTTTCAGCATTCGGCAAACGCTTTTATCCAGAGTGACTTAGAGAAGTTCTTCTATACTAGTAAACATTACTGTACTATAGCTGAACTAGTTAATAAGAAACTGAAGTTATTGAGTTAGTTGAAGTGTTTTGTAATGAGGTGAGTTTTTAGACACTTTGTAAAGACAGAAAGAGACTCTGAGGTTCTGACAAACAATAGAAGCTCATTTCACTACTTGAGGGGACGAGTAAAAGTAAAAGAGAAAAGTCTTGATGCTCTTCTTCCTTGAGTCCTGTGGGGAGGGTCAAGTCGGTCGAAACTGGAGGCTGTTAAGTTGCATGCTACTATTCGTGGTTTTATTATACCCCGTTGGTATCTTGGCACTGTTCTATTTTTGGCTTTGTAGGGTTAGGGTTGGTTTATTCTTGGATGTTTCTTTTGAATAAACTTTTATATTTAAAAAAAAAAAATCTTTGTTTGCCCTACTGGTGTAAAAGCTGCTTGACATGTGTACTGCAGGAACGAAACAGTGTTTGTGTCAGTGTTTTAATGTATCTTTTTGGTTTTGTTGATCCTCTAGAAAATTTCACAAAGGTTGGAAAGTACACGCTACATCTACAAACTACACTACATGATGGTGAAACACAGACGCCGAAGTGGGCAGGGAAACAACTGCCTCAATTTACACTTCACTTTTCTATTAAAGGTAAACTCATCTTCAGTATCTGTGAGCATCTTTTTTCTGATTTTTATTATGGATGACATTGTTGACACAGATTTGTTTAGTTGGCCACTTCTGATATTACATTAGTGTAACACTAGATCTTTTTTTTTGGTTTACACTTTATTTTAAGTTTCAGGTATTTCGTTTATGATGATACACGTTGGTGTGTTCATGTCATTTCTTCATTACAATAAGACATGCAACATGTCTTTCGATTGTGTCCACAATTGGATATCACAAGCAGAATATACTTAGGTTAAATGTTTTTTTAGAAACACAGTTATTCATTTTAATTCATGATGGTGGCCTTGTAAGTGCTAAATTCATTTTCAGTTGGAGACGGATCAGGACTTAAGCACACATTGTGTATCTAAGCAGCCGGCCTGTAGTAGCATGTACGGTGTCAATTCTCATAATCATACACCGGTAGAGATGTTGTGCAGTTGCTTTCAGTTGATTTTATTTTAAATCTACCTCCTCAGCTTTGTGCCAATCACTGCTCATGTTAGTCTTCTGGTAGCATTTTTTCAGAGGTTTGTAGGCTGTTTCATTGTAGCTTGTGCATTCATGACCTTTGTTTGCTGATTGGCGATGCATGAACAGAGGCAAGGGTTGACTGTTTGTTTGTGTGACTCACAGAGCTGATCTACATATGCAGATGGATAGATGCAGATGGTACTGCTCACATTTCGAGGCTGGAGGGGTGTTACGGCCAGTTTATACTTTTGTGTCATTCACATTTTTATGACACAGTTAATGTGCTTCAGCGTGCATAGCCTCCGCGTCACAAGACATGCACCTTTTTGTAACAAAAATTTTGTAAATAACTTCACCACAAGGGAGAGCACTAATGTCATTGAAACAATGGCGTGCTCATGACGTGTCTTGATGTTTACGATCCAACATTTAAAAAGCATTTGTTGTTTTATGTCCGTCAGCTAAAATCTACAATAATAACTTTTCTTGCTTGTCTGTAAAACACCCGGGGTAAACACAAATGTGACTAAACCCGCAAAAACTTGACGCCCTCCCAGCATAGGCATGGCGAATTACTTTGCGATACATATGACCCCAATGTTTTTGTCAAGCATTGAGACACTGAACTATAAATTGGCCTTTAGTCCCAGCTTTCCTTTAGTAAGGAGACCATCATCAGTAGAGGAGTAGCGTAATGCATTCGGGTGTTTGGACAAAATTGTATGTATTATGGTGAAAATGTGATAAATTAATTTTCACTCTCGTCAGTAAATTTAAGGTTCAAGTGGACCTAGCATTTAGGTACCGGATTAGTATTCAGAATGGAATACTAATTCAAATCTCATTGCTGCTAGGTTGCTTCTCCTAATTGATCAGACTGTATACTGTAACTGTAAGGTGTCTGCTAATTTTGTAAATGTAAGAGTTAACAAATGACAGTCTGGTTGTTACTGAATTTTATGTTTGCTCTCAACTTTTGGTGGAATTTTTAAAATGGATAAAAAGCAGTGTCACTGCATATTATTGTGCCTAAAGAGAGGTCATTCAAGCTCTGTTGTTAAAGGTTGGAAAAAAAAGCTAGATATTAATGCTGGATACAGTCTATAATTCGGCTTATTGGTTAATTCTAATTAAAAATGATGCAAACGAAAAGCAAGGCACAATTTGACTTTTATGTACTAACTTTAGATTACAGATTTAGAACAAGCAGGTCTAAAAAATATTTGTCAAATCTTCCTGTGAAACGTTTTGTTTATTTAGAAGGGTTTTTTCTTTGTGATCTGAACCTGTTTTGATTTAATTTAATGTGTTTCAGAGGGCAATCCAACTTCTTTTGCTGTGGGTGTAGTTCCAACCCTTGTACAGCTGGGGGTACCAGTTTCTCTGTCTTTGCAATTTAAGGACGAGTATAACCACCCTACACAACCTCCTGACGTGAAGCCTCAGCTCGAGTGCAGGTATGTTTAGAATCCAGATAATGGGACTAGCCACCTATTCGGACCAAATCCTAAAGTGCCAAAACAAATCCTATTATATACTTGTAATGTTCATATTCATCCGACCAAAAGAATGTGAGAGCATCTTTGTGGTGATTTTGGGCAGTCTGTCAATAGAATGTCATATCACACTGGATAAATTCTTCAAACTTTGACTTGAATTTAATAAGAACTTTTATTTATTATACTGAACTGTGTTTCGTATACCCGGAGCTGTGCTGCCTTTGGCCACTCCCCCTCCAACCATTACTCCCAGACAAGATTCACGTGTACCTGCACCTGTATTTTGGACTAATTTATGTTTTGTATTGTTAGGGTCAGAACGTTTGTTATATGTGTATATTGCACAATAAAGGTTTAATAAACATTTAATATGTTACATAAATTATAGCACAGCCCGTGTTTAGAGCATGCTCATTTTATCGGACCAGTCGGATTTCAGGACCAAAGCGATCATATTTTCTGAATTCCAGGACTGCTTCCTTTGGCCGTTCAGTGGGTCCTAACCGCAGGTCCTAATCTAACAGAGCAGGCATGTCTGTAGTCTGGGAATATTTTGGTTTTATTCTAAATGAAGCTCAATCCAAGATTTTGTGCAAGGAATGTTTAGCCGTAGTTCTTACAGTCACAGAGAACATGACAAACTTTTACCATCACTTAAAAGAACCACAAAGTTCTGTGTGAGGAATGTTCAGCAAAAAAAAGTCTGAAAGCACGGTTAGATCTGCCTTTTGACACTATGCAATATTTTTATTTGTATACGTGTTATCTAATTTTAGATTGTATCTATTGTTGAATAAACTTGCAAAATATTGTGTATTATTCTGGATTCATTACACAGTAAAAATAAAACAAGAAAGACACAAAAATGTATGTATTTTAATCTTAAATCATTGAGTTTCATGTTGATATCGCAATATCCAACAATGCTCCGCACATTGCAATTCTAGTCAATATAGTCTAATAAATTTCTCTCTCTCTCCCCCTCTCTCTCTCTTTATATATATATATATATATATATATATTAGGGCTGTCCACGACCAAGGATTTTGTTGGTCGACCAGTGGTCGTCA
>JAOUQU010351276.1:0-12534 GCA_028566735.1 Ammoglanis amapaensis
TATACACTCTATATATATATATATATATATATATATATATATATAATGTTCACTGCACTATGGTGCACGCCGGGTCGTGGACGTAGTTTCCGCTGAAAGTTCAGGATGCTTGTGAACATCCGGTTGCCCAAAAAATTTACACTGTGCCACTATTTTCCTCACCAGTCTTTTAAATCTGTTCACTCATACACTTGTACTTCTCCTTCTACCCATCTCGTGTCTGTGTACATTTTCTAAACATGACGTGTAAATAGACAAAATAATTATTTCAACAGCGTATGGACAGCAGATCTCACCACCTGTGCAGTGTGCCATTTTTAACCTGAGCTTCCACACCTTTCCAAAGGACTTAAAAACAGTGGGTTGTAAATATCAGAAGAGATTATTTTACGGTTTTGAGTTCGCAACACAGACGGCTGTTCTGATTGAGCCTCCCACAACTGCTGCGACCTAGAGCGGTTCCTTTGATTTTTCACTGGAATAACTATAATATCGAGCTGGAGTATAAGAGACAACAGAGTGTCCATCCAACACTGATCCCACAGAGATGCAGACTGACCCTGCTGATGATGACCCATGAACATGCGTCAGTACTGAGACTGCTGCACTATATATCGCACTTAACTAAAATTAAGAGCTACCTGCGGAAATATTTAGGCTCCGAAAAACAAAACGAGGTGTTAATTATCAGCAGCAGTTTCAGCTTGGAACATTTTTCTTCCTCTGATGAGAACATGAGATTCTTAACTCAAGCCAATAGGATTATGTCTGACATGATTGTGACATTGTGTCCACCAAAATTTGCGAACATCAGACCAACATGTGGACCCCACCAAGACAAAATCATTCAAACTGTATAAAGTATTCCTTCAAAATACTTGAAATCACATGGTAGCATTGACAATCAACTATACCTGTTAACACAACAGCCCTCACTGATTCATCACTATTTCTCCCACTTCCCAAGTACCTACAAGGCTAAAACATGGCATTGTGATACCCTATCTTGTCCTAAAAAAAGAATTGCTGTTCACATTCCTGAATTCATTGTTTTGTTTAATATCATCCAACTTAAGAGCCCGTCAGTGTCACATTGGGGTCTTTGCGAGTGCCTACAAAACTAAAAGTGGCCTTTGTCATTCTTTATCCCGTCTTTGCAAAACCTACTGATAAATTTCCGTAAGAAAGCAACTGCATCGACACTATTGTCACAACTCACAAAAAGCAGCAAAACCAAAAGCCTGCTTTTTAAAAGAAGTGGACTTGATGTAAACTCTACCCATCTGAGTAAAAAAAATACTTTCCCCTTTAAGCTCAAAATCAACCCATAAAATTATAATATCCATTTTTATGTAGCTGTTGAAACAGTTTTTCTTTCCATTTACAGATTGTTAGATAAAACATAGGCAATGAACAAACCACAAAAATTAATTTTTAAACAGAATATATTTTTCTCTTGTCCTCTCTTTTTGAGATTTGGTCATTTAGCAGATGATTTCATTTAAAGCGAAATACAAATATTCCAATCAATGTTTGTGGTCAGAACACAGGGTTACATAGAGAATTCCTGGAGCAATGAGGGCTCAGGGCCTTGCTCGAGGACCTACATTGGTAAATTCAGAAAATCCACAACCCTTAGATTGCTAGCCCAAAAACCAAACCACTAACCTACCACACCCTCCACAGATGCAGACTTATCTAACGACTTATCTTATCTACTTTTTAATAACATTTACATTTACAGTAACATTTAGTTATTTAGCAGACGCTTTTATCCAAAGCGACTTACAAGTATACCAACTTGTTTGGGGTCAGAACACAGGGTTAAATACAGCACCCTGGAACAATGAGGGTTAAGGGTCTTGCTCAAGGACCCACATTGGTAACTTCACTGGACCGGGGATTTGAACCTCCAACCTTCTGATTCATAGTCCAACGTTCTATCCACTGAGCGATGGATTGGCGCCCTGTCCTGGGTGTATCTGTTTAGCGCCCGAGACGTTTTCCACTGGATGGCCACCACAAACCTAGTAAGGATTAGGCGGAAGACAATTAATAGATGGATTATTTTCTTGTCCTCTTACTTTTGAGATGTTATGAATAACTGAGATGTACTAAATACAGACTTAAACACTGAATACAGCTTTTAAAAGTGTCTCATTAGGCGCAGACTAGTTTTATAAAAAAAGAGAAAAATCAGTTTAGTAATAAGAAAATGAAAATAATAAATCTTATTTGAATCTGAAGGAGTTTTCAAAGATAGACATTATAAAAGAAAAAAACTAAAAAAAAATTTTCAGTGAAATACTTTCTGAAGAACACGATGCTGTAAGTACTTTAAAATAATGATTTATCACATTTTACTTTTTGTGTTTAATATATTTGCATGAGCTTTTATTCTGCTTTTTACATTGCTACGATTCAAAAAACAGAAAGCGTGGCAACAGACTGGTGGGGGAGGTGTAGGCGGGCTGTGACAAACACAGTGGGGTTGTGATTGGTTTTGCAAGTGCAACTGTGTTAACCAATAGAAGAGCAGCACAGCCAGCTTTATAAAACCTGCTCGCTGCGCTGTTGGTTATTTCTCTCTGTTGAGCGAACACTTGTAAGTCACGATGTCAGGAAGAGGAAAGACCGGCGGTCTTCATCTTGTGACATAAGCTTTGCTTTACCACACCTAAACTGAGTAGTCCAGTACTACTTTTCTTCAAAAACAGAGAGAGGAGAGATAAAAACAGGACAAGAGGAAGCGACACATATACAGGAACAATGGCTGCCTCCCCACCACAGGTGGGGAGGTACTGGATAAGGCTCCGGTATGTGGCTGGAGGTGAAGCTCCCACACGTACGGAACTCGGGAAAGAAATGGTGCAACACAAGTGGATTTCTGCTGTAGAGATACACTCTTTCATTGCGTTGCCAAACAGGAAGGACTTTGAGTTAATTTTTTACCAAGAGCCTGCACTGCAGAAGTTTAGTCAGTTGTTTAAAGAAAATGAAGGACATGACTTTTGGAAAAACTGGGAGATGGATTCATCAGCCCCAGAAGACGTAAAATTAGTTTTTGTTAAGTTTTGGACTGGAAAAGTCATAGACGCAGATGTGGAGCAATACCTGAGACGCTTCTGTGAGATCTTACAGCCGGTGTACAAGCCGCTAGACCAGTTTGGTATTTGGTATGGAGTACGCCGGTATAAGATAAAACTGAGGAAGACTGGAGATGGCAGCATAATGCAGATACCGAACTCCATAAGTATGGGTCCATATAATGGAAAAATTACTTACCAGGGGCAAGTTCAACGTTGCTTTGTCTGTGGCTCCGTAGAGCATCAAGTTAAAGAGTGCCGACTGGTGAAGTGTTGGAGGTGCGGAGAGCTTGGGCACAAGGGAAAGGAGTGCCAAAACACGGAACGCTGTAGTCTGTGTGGTGCAGATGGTCACTCCTTTTTCAAATGCCCGAGCTCGTATAGTAACAGAGTCCGTGCAGTACCCCAACAAAATGAGGAGCAGCAAGTGGAACCAAAGGTCGCTGAACTAGTAGACAGACGAGAGGAACAAGTGGCAGCGGAACAAGAGGATTCAGAGGGAAGGCAAGATGTATCTGACCGTGTCGACGACAGAGAGACCCATGATGACGACGATATAACATCTATGTCGCATGGAAGTCCCACAAGCAGTAGCTTCGTCACCCCCAACTCGGACTCCGAAATAATGGACGATCGATCCGAAGCCTCGCTTGAGTCGTCGTCAGGAGAAAGCGAGGTGTCGAAGCCGTCTACAAGCAAGGAACCAGGTGAATATAATTCTTCATTTCAATCTGATGAGGACTATGATATTGATATAATTAAAGCCCGGCAAGGTCAAGGTAGTTTAAAGATGAAGCGGAAAAAAAAGAAATCGGTAGTCAATGTCAAAAAAAAAAATCAAAGACTGAATGTACTAGGACTTGAACACTATGACCATAAGTTGGTATTGCTTAAGTGTTATATTATACATCACTAATATGGCACTACAAATTACATCGATTAACGTGCGAGGGATAAAATCAGCTGTTTTTCGACAAAAAAAAATAGATAGCCTCAAACGAATCAAAAGCAATATCATTTGTGTACAAGAGTTGAGACTAACCACACAGGAAGACATGGATGATGTAAGAGATCTATGGACTGAGGGAACATCAGCCTTGTCTATCGGCGAAAATCGGGCGGACGGAGTTGGTATCCTCTTTAGAGGAACAGCTGACATTATTAAACATAGAGAAGTCATACCAGGACGTCTCTTAATGGTGGATTGTTTCTTTATGAATCATAAGCTAAGAGTGATAAATGTCTATACCCCCCCTGATCGTGCAGGGAAAATGCGTGTGTTTAATAAGTTGTATGAATTATTAGGTGTTGGATGTAACATTATAATGTGTGGGGACTTTAACACAATCACAGATTTAAAAGATAGGGTTCCAATCAAAAAGATGGAAATCACGAGGGAAGGAAAACTTCTTAAAACAGTTTGTGAAACATGTGAGATGAATGATGTATATAGGGAAAAATATCCGGACGATAATGGTTTTACAAGAATTAGTAGTGAAGTGAAAACGCGCATAGATAGGGTATATGTAAATAAGTCAGCAAAAATTAGGGTTTTAAATTACAAAACAGAGTATATAGTGGAATCGGATCACCTAGGAGTAACGGTGAGAATCCAAATGGGGGAGAGGGTGCAGAGAGGGTTCTGGAAACTAAATACTCAGTGTTTAAAACAAAGTGAGGTGCTGCTTGAGATAACTCAGGAAATGAAGCGGATTAGTAGCCTTAAGGTTTTAACTAAGACGGAAACAGAATGGTGGTTTGTTTTTAAAGAACAAATCAAAAGATATTTTAAACATAAATGCAAAGAGCTAAACCGACAAAGAAATGAAATATATAGTAGATTAATGAGAGAATACGTGAATCTTCAAACAGTTAAGAGGAGCATAGATGAAGAAAATAGACTGATTGAAATAAAAACACAATTAGAGACATTAAATAGTGAAATTTTTTTAAATACACAGTTACTGGCAGGATACGATCCAAACCTTAATGGGAAAGCTAATGAGGTAATCAACCGACTAAAAAAACGGAGAGAGGATAAAACAATTAATGGGATTAGAAACAAGGAGGGTAAAATTGTTGAAAATGAACAAGAGAAAAGAGAAGTGATCAGACAAAAATGTCAAAATGATTATAAAGAAGTTCAGATTGATGAGGGTAAGTTACATGAATTTTTGTCAAGTGGTCCAATTTTAAAAAGTGATCAGACACACGAGTTGGAAGAACCGTTTAAAAAAGAGGAGGTACTGAGGGCAATCGTTGAACTCAGTGAAGGGAAATGTCCTGGACCTGACGGACTGCCGGTTGAATTTTATAAAGTATTTAAAGAAACGTTTGCAAGAATTTTAGAATCAGTTTATAATGAAGGGTTGACTAATGGATTTTTACAAGATTCCTTGTACCATAGTGTAATTTCATTAATTTATAAAAAAGGAGATCCATATGAGTTGGATAATTGGCGCCAAATAAGTTTATTAAATACGGATTATAAGATTTTAGCAAAAATTTTAGTGAATAGAATAAATGAATCCATGGACAAAATTATTGAGGTGGAACAAACATGCGCGATTAAAGGAAGACACATGTGGGATAACCTGGGTGCGATACGGGACATTGTCACAACAAGGAAAGATCGGGACATTTATATAGTTGGGTTAGACCAAAAAAAAGCGTTCGACTATGTATCTAGGGAATACTTATGGTCTGTCCTGGAGCATTATGGGTTCCCAGGGAAATTTATCAGAATGATAAAATTGTTGTACCAGAAATCAAGAGTACAAATAAATGTCAATGGCATCCTAACAAAGGAATTTGAAATAAATCGAGGAGTGAAGCAGGGATGCCCGTTAAGTGCTGCCCTGTATGTGATCGCAATCAGTCCTTTATTGTATAAAATCAAAAATGAGACAAGACTGCAGGGAGTACGGCTATCAACAAGTAATATCGTAAAAGTTTCTGCATATGCCGACGATGTGACAGTTTTTATTAAAGATCAAGCTGAATTACAAATAGTGAATGAACATTTTAATGCATATGAAGTGGTAGCTGGAGCAAAATTAAACTGTGACAAAAGCGAGGCGGTTTGGATAGGGGATTCAGACCCTTCCCCAATTGATATAACAGTTAAGAAAGAAATAAGAATATTAGGAATAATGATTACCAGTGAAAATTGTAGTGAAATAAATTGGGGAAATAAAGAACAGGAAATTAAAAGTGAAATTGAAAATTGGAAGATATCAAATTATAAGTGCAAAATTCAAGTAGTTAAAACTTTTGTTTTATCAAAACTTTTGTTCCTAGCGACAATTTTCCCCCCTGATGAGGGTTGTATTAGGAGGTTAAATAAGATATGCGTTCGTTTTATTTGGGGTACTAATAGGGAAGTTACAAAAAGAGAAGTTTTATATAAACCTAAAGAGAAAGGTGGTTTGGGAGCAATTGAATTGGGCAGGAAGTTAAAGATTGCATTTAGTAAGAACGTGGCACAGGCAAAATGTAGAAAGGCAATATGGATAGGAGATGAAAAGCTTTGGGGAAAAACTAAAGGTAAGGCTAGAAGGTTAACCCCTTATTACAAGCTAGTCTATGGTGACTTTACTGAGAGTTATAAGGCATTAAATATTGATTGGAGAGATTCTTCAAATAAGGCAATATATAAAACCATACAAGATTATGATTTTGGGAAAATTTTTAATTATAAAGACTTAACACCAACTGAGTGCCAAATTAGTGTTAAAAATATATTTTCTAAAGATTTGTCGGAAAATATAAGAGATGTCATGTGGTTGGTGAGTGTCGGTAGATTGCCGGTTAGATGTATAGTGAAATGGAGTTGCTATGTTAAGACAAAAAAATGCCCAATGAAAGGTTGTGAGGAGGATGAAACCATTGAACATCTCCTAACACAGTGCGAAAGGTCTGTGGACATTTGGAATTGTCTTAAAAGTATTGGTTTGAAGTTTAATATAAGTGTAAAAAGTGTTATGTTTGGAATTTTTAGTGAATCATTTGTTGAAAAAATTGCAAGTTTCTTTTGGTTAATCATTTGTGTGGTAAATACTAAAATTTGGAAAACTCGGTGTAAAATGGTAATAGAGCAATGTGAGATATCGGCGGCAACTGTTTACAAACAAATTATATGTGAACTTAAACGACGGAAAACAGTGGACTCTCGCGGGATGAAAAAATATCCATGGACGATACTTAATTTGTAAATTGGTGTATAGTTTTGATTATAATTTGTCCATTGTGTCTTATAATTTGAACCAAATGTAAAGAAACAGATGTTCATGTATTGACTATGTTGTTTCAATAAAGTTTGTAAAAAAGCAAGACCGGCAAGCATTGAATACGTTCTTTTCTGTCGGTTGGGCGTTGTTTATGTTTTCTAATCTTTGGATTAATTCTCCTTAAGTAGACCTTTTAAGAATTTCTACGAACTACTAAATAACATGGCTGCTGGGGCATTTGCCCCTCCAGCAGCAGGGAGATACTGGGCAAAAATCAAGTTTATTGGTCCCGGTGAAACCCCAAGCAGGAATGAAATTGGTTCCAACCTGCTGAAGAGCCAATCCGTGCAAGATATCCATTCTTTTATTGCACTTCCGAATAAGAAAGTTTTTGAAATAATTTTCTTCAACGAAAAAGCTCTTAATATTTTTTCACAAGATTTTTCTAGATCGGAAGTTTGGAAGGAATGGGAGCTTGAAACATCTGTCCCACAGGACATTAAGACAGTTTACGTCAAGTTTTGGACTGGCCGAGTTGCCGATGCGGATGTTGAACAATATCTCCGGAGGTATTGTGTCTTGCTGCAGCCAGTGTATAAACTGGTGGACCAGTTTGGTAGTGGTACGGGGTACGTCGATACAAAGTGAGACTTGATACATCTTCTGACGGATCTTTATGCCATATCCCTAACTCCATATCGCTGGGGCCATATAATGGTAAAATCTCATATCAGGGCCAGATGCAAAGATGTTATATCTGCCACTCCAACGAACATCAGGTCAAGGACTGCGACCTCCAGCGGTGCTGGAAATGTGGGCAGTTGGGCCATAAAGGGAAGGAATGTAACAATGACCACCTTTGCAATTTATGCAATAAAATGGGCCACAACTATTTCTCCTGCCCTAGCTCATACAGCAACCGAGTTAAGACATCTAGAAGTCAAGAACAGCAATCTGTGAAGGAGACTGCTACGGGGTCCCACGAGCACCATTTAACAGCGTTGCAGGAGGCAGAACGGGGTCTTCTGGAAAAAGGGGAGGATGATGGCAACAGCAAGGAGGAGGGAGATACCGATGCGTCAGATGAGATTTTGGTGAGGAGCCCTGATACTGAGAGGCCATCCCAGGACTCTTCTCCAGTTTCTAATGTACCTGAGAAATCCGTATCAGTCCGCGTAGAAGTCCACGGTCGTACACCGGCACAACAGTCCATGACATCTAAGCAGCGATCGTCACCTAACCCTGGACTCAGGAAGGAGAGCTCTACCTCTGGAGTTTTGGTCCCTTCATCTGCAAATCAAGGTATTGCTGAACTTTTGTCCTCTTGTTCTGGTTCGAACAGCGATGAAACTTTGGTGATGGACTTTCCACCCTTAGAGAAAGTGGTGAAAGTCAAGAGAAAAAAGAAGTATTTCGAGAGTGATAAAAACCTAACTAAAAAGGTTAAGGAATAGAATGATTTCGGATCCTCTTTTTAAGGCTTTTACACATAAAACACAATGCCTCTACTGCAATTTTCCTTTTTTTGTGTGTTTATTATTATTATTATTTTTTATTATAAGTCTAGTATGCTATTATTTTTAATCTCCTAATGAGCAATAATATCATTACAGTAGCTTCATGTAACGTTAGAGGATTAAAAGGTATAAATAATAGATATAAGAAAATTAATTCACTTATGCAGCAGAGGTTGGATATTTTATGTGTACAAGAGACGCGGTTAACATCTGACGATGATATAAATGATACATGCAATTTGTGGGTGAAAGGAAAATCCTTCCACTCAATTGGAGAGGATCGGGCGGATGGGATAGGTATTTTGTTTTTACTCAAGAGATTAACATAATTAAATTAAGGGAAATGATACCAGGGAGATTAATGTTTTTAGATTGTGTTATAAAAGGGAAAAAAGTTAGAATTATCAATGTCTATACGTCACAGGATAGATACAAAAAGATACATTTATTTAATAAAGTTAAAGTGTTAATGCGTGTAGGTTTTAATGTTATAGTATGTGGTGATTTTAACACGATAACTCATGTGCAAGATAAAGAACCCTTAACCAGATCGAGCATAGGAAAAGAAGGAAAGCTCTTAAAGGATATTATGGAAAATAGTTTAATGCGAGATGTCTATAGAGTGTTAAATCCGAATGGATCAGATTTTACTAGAAGTGACGGGGTTTTTAAATCTAGAATCGACCGGATCTATGTAAGTAAACAATTAGAAATAATATCATATGTTACAAAACGACAAATCGAATCAGATCATCTAGCCGTTTTCTGTTGTTTAAAATTTGAAGGTGTTACGAATAAAACCTTTTGGAAACTTAATACAAAAATATTAAAAAGTTCAACTGTTGTAAGCAAAGTAAAAGAGGATTTAGTGAAACTTACTTCAATGGAAGAATTTGTGAAGCCAATATTGTTATGGGAAGCTTTAAAAAACAGAGCTATGCGTTTCTGTAAAACGGAAAGCATTGAAATAAACAAAGCCAATAATGAGGAATATAAAAATGCGATTAAAGAATATATTAAACTAAAACCAAATAAGCAATTAAATGAAATGCAATTATCAGAGAGAAAACGATTAAAAAAAATTATTGATCAATATAATAATGATTCGGTAGCAAATTTACAGTTACACCTGGGAATAGATCCGGACGTGATTTTAAATCCTCGTTATGTCGCAGAATTAGTAAATAAAAAACAAAATAATTATATATTTGGAATTACAGATGATAAGGGAGTTTTGATAACTGAACCGGACGGAGTTAATCAAGCAATTAAAACAGCTTGTGAAAATATGTATAAATATATTCCGTTAGATCGAAATCATATAAATGATTTTTTAAATTTTAAGTATACAGAGAAATATGATTTTTTAGCAAATCAAATTTCAGAAGAGGAGGTGGAAATGGCTATTAAAGCAATTAACTCTGGGAAGTCCCCGGGTAAGGACGGACTTCCTATTGAGTTTTACCAAGAGTTTAGTGGAGTTTTGGTGAAGGCTTTAACACGGGCTTATAATGAGGGGGTATTTAGGGGTTTCATGCATGAGACCTTTTACGATGGGATTCTGACACTATTATTTAAAAAAGGAGATCTAAACGATATTAATTGCTATAGACACCTCACTTTGATGAATGTCGATTATAAAATTTTTGCTAAAGTACTAATGAACAGAATACAGGATGTTTTAGATATTATCGTGGTAAAGGAACAGACATGTGCCATAAGGGGCAGACTGATGTGGGACAACCTGTGTACACTCAGGCAAGCTGTTTATGAAACTCAAGAGAGTTTTTACATAATATCTTTAGACCAGAAGAAAGCTTTTGATTATGTTTCTAGAACTTTTTTATGGGAGGTACTCCAAAGGTTTAACTTTGAGGACAAATTTATTAATATGGTCAAATGCCTTTATTATAAAACTACTGTTCAGGCTAAAGTAAATGGAAACTTAACAGAAGCTTTTGAAATAAATAGAGGAGTTAAACAGGGTTGTCCCCTCAGTGCTGCACTTTATGTGCTGGCAATAAGCCCTTTAATAAGTAAAATTAAAGACGATGAAAGAATTAAAGGAGTTGAAGTCGGCGGTAGGCAGATAAAAATTACTGCCTACGCCGACGACATCACTGTTTTTATTAAAAGTAAAGAAGAGCTCGATTTGGTATTAGAACATTTTAATAATTACGAAAGAGCATCCGGAGCAGTTTTGAACGTTTTAAAATCAGAATGCATATGGATCGGAAAGCCTGAACTGAAATTTAAGATAGACATCCCCGAACAACCGCAGATGAAGGTTTTAGGTGTTTATTTTGATAATGATAAGTGTGTGGATTTTAATTGGAATAAAAAAATGTATAGTTTACAAGAGGAATTAAAGAAATGGAATTATGTGAATTTAAGCTATAAAGCAAAGATCAGTATATGTAAAACTTTTTTATTGTCTAAGATCCTTTTCCTAGCATGTGTTTTTCCTCCTCCACAGAAATGGGGTCAGAAAATAAATAAACTAATGTGTAATTTCATATGGAATACTACAAGGGAAGTGACTAAGAGAGAAATTTTGTTTAAAAGTAAAATGTTGGGAGGGCTTGGAGCCCTGGATTTCTCTTTAAAAATGAAAATATCCTATGCCAAAATTGTTGCCAGTGGTTTAAGTAGACAGGTTGAGTGGATAGGAGATATCACGAATTGGAAACAAAAGACAAATGGAAGGAAAAGGATTAATATGCCATATTATAAATTACTTTTTAGTGATTTCATAAACAAATATGAAATCTTGGATATAAATTGGGTAAGTAATTCAAATAAGCATATATATAATTTAATTTGTAAACATGAGTATGGAGGTGCCTTATCTTTTAAAAATGTTTCAGATGATGATAAACAGAAGTGTATTGATAATATTTTTAAATCGAAAATCTCGGAAAAAACTAGGGATATGCAATGGTTGATAGCGGTGCGAAGATTACCGGTAAGAGCTGTTGTGAGGTGGAGTTGTTATGTGACTACTGTGAAATGTCCGATGCCTGATTGTAATGAAGATGAGTCTATAGACCATTTTTTATTTGAATGTTATAGATCTAAAGAGGTATGGAAAAAGATTAAAGGCATTGGTCTGAATATTAACTTAACATTCAATGCGATTTGTTATGGACTGTTTGAAGAAGATCTCCCTCAGTTACAAAAAGACTTTTATTGGTATGTAATTTGTGTAGTTAAACATAAACTATGGAAAGCACGCTCCAGAACAACCATCGGACAAATTTTTATCCCTAGTAGTGATGTTTTTAGAAATATTGTGATACATCTTAAAAGAGTTAAGACTGAAAATGTAGTTTTTAAAAATGTAAAACTATGGGGCCTGCTAAACTTGGGATGCACTTAAAGGTATGTATGATTATATGCTTATAAAGAATTGTTTAACTATGTTACGAGGTTGTAGGATGTAATGTGAAAGTGATTTTATATGTAAAAGTATGTGTTAACTTTAGAATTTATTACATGTGATGTAATGTGATATATCCTGTGAATTAATCTCTCTTTTTTGTTTTCTTTTTTGATATTGTAATATGCTTAAAGTAACAATAAAGTTTCTTTAAAAAAAAACGGCGGTAAAACCAGAGCTAAGGCTAAGACTCGCTCATCCAGAGCTGGACTGCAGTTCCCCGTGGGCCGCGTGCACAGGCTTTTGCGCAAAGGGAATTATGC
>JAOUQU010351489.1:0-12532 GCA_028566735.1 Ammoglanis amapaensis
ATACTACTACACTAATACAATATACTACTACACTAATACAATATACTACTACACTAATACAATATACTACTACACTAATACAATATACTACTACACTACTACAATATACGACTTCACTGTAATCTGAAATGTAATTGCAGTGCTGAGAATAGTCCACCATTTAAATAATGACAGTAAATGTCCCTAAAATGAAAAAAGTGCACATTAAGCACATTATTAGTTTCGACATGAATTGTCATGTATAGGATGTAATTAGGACACAATGGCATTGTTTCACCCAACAGTTTGTCACGACCCAATACAGAAATGACCCATGTGTCCTGTTTGGAACACAGTGTCCCATCGGTATGTCATGTTTCTTCTATCGGTGCATCATTAATGTATTTTTTTACAAGTGTTCATTCCTCATGAGTAAATCACAGGGATTTTTATTTTTTTTAATACCACAGAAAGTAAACAAACTTGTGGCACAGCATTCACACATGTATTATAGTCTATAATAAACAGGCAGAACCACTCATCACCTCTTCTGTACAGCAATGATGCTCAACACTGCAGTGCAGGATGCATGAGTGACATAAATAACCTGCATGTTTTAATTAAAGATGATACCTCACATCACTCGGTAGTTATGATGTGATGTCATTTCGAGCATCAGTTCGATCACTTAATGCAGATGCTTCCTGCAAGAAACAAAATATCCTACCTGTCTCTCTGTCTTCTAACAGAACTCGTCTGTACCCACCCGGTAACACCGATTGTCGTGAAAATAATTTCTTATTACTCTTGTTTGGTTTCTTTGTACCGATATTTTTGAACGGGTTTTGAACGGTTCCTGTTTTTATAACGTACCGCAAGCTGGACAAAACAAGACAACTTCCTGATTGGCTGCTTCCTGAGCTAGAGGCGAACACGAGCCAATCAGGAGGGCGCGCTGATGAATATTAATGAGATATTTATTTGCGTTGACTGAAGTTCTATCACTGTTTTTGTCTTCATATTCTATAGGACAAAAGAAAGTGAAGCACCATATAGTCACTGTCTGTTTTAATATCTCATTGTTTTAGTCAGGGTCGTGGAGGATAGCCAGAAAACACAGTAAAGTCGAATATTAAATATGTTTCCATGGCAATCAGTCAGTAAAGCAATTTGTGAGCATAAAGATCCCATTTTAAAGACTGTTATACCATGGGTTTGTGATGCGGAGAATAATCATTCAAATGCAAAACTTTTTAGGTTCAGACAGTCCTTTAGATGTTTACTACTCGTGATAAATAGCATCTGTATACAGAAGCTACACGAGTGAACCTGTTTGACTCTGCATTAGTTGTCAGAAGACAATTTAGTACAAAGTCGCCATCTAGTGTTTTAAGTGAGTAATAACATCTAATACACTACTTGATGACCACCCATTCATCAGTTATTTAGTTTTGCCATCGTTTAAACCTATTTAAAAACATGGTGTTAATACACCAAGCACCTGAACAGGTCGCCAATACGTATCAGAATACAGCAACAAACGCACAAAGTGAGAAGACAATTTCAGTATCTCCAATTAAACCTACTGTATGTCAGTGGATTGTGGGGACCTGGTGAAAACCCATACAGACACACAAAAAAGTGCAAAATTCCACAGCTACATGGGCTTCACTAAGCCATCATGCTGACCATAATAAGACCCATATTAAATTCAAATGGAACGTGATACGTTTAATACTTTCCGACCTTCAGATGTATTGCACATGTACATGTGCTATCAAGGAAAACTACTCCAGTTATCAAAATGATTTAATTTAAATTATTTTTATTAGTCTAACACTATTCTTCACAAATCCAAACATCAGAAGCAGAAGCGAAGCAGTTGGTAAGAATAAATATACTGCATAATAACACTATTATCAACAATATCAGGTATAATGAATGTATAACTTTTAAACCATACTGTCATATAGACTATACAAATACATGCTTCTATAACGACAGGGTGTCACTTCTTTTAGTCAGATGTACTATACTAGCTACTATACAAAGTCAAACGCTGCTAAGGATGGGTGTAAGCATTTTATTTTCACATACAAACAATATTCAATACTGTACAAAAATATGCATTTCTCACTCCACGTACTTTTTACATTCAATAACTGAATACATTCTGTATAAAATATGTGACCTCATTTGAATACTTGGTATAAATGTCCTCAAACTCAGACATTCCCATGTTTTAGTGAACAGTAATATCATGGATTGGCACAAGAAAGCACATTTATGTTTAACTGAATCACTGCACCTAATAAAACAGCAAAAAATGTTCTGTAACCACAACCTCCAGTATAAACAAGTAAAAACAATTCAAGCATAGCCATGATTATTGAACAAATGAATACCTGAGACAGTTAGACAAGTCGTGTAAAATTCAGGACTATTCTGATTTGTTGCGATTGTGTAACACCCTGTTACATTTGATCATGGAATTGTAAAGTATAAAAATCTTAGCATTTCCTCATAAATAATACAAATATCTTGCATGCCCACTTCTTGAATTCCTTATTTTAAGCAGGCTAATAATACTTGTATTACATGCTGCATAAATATTAGATACTGTACAGTAGTGTCAAAAATACTCTGTAAGTTGTACATACATTAAAACCACATTTGAGCTTCAGTCCGTTAGTTTTAGAATTTGTAAAAGAAGCCAGTGTCCATAACAAATTGTCAGCTTAGTGTATTTCTGAG
This sequence comes from Ammoglanis amapaensis, assembly GCA_028566735.1. Taxonomy (NCBI): domain Eukaryota; kingdom Metazoa; phylum Chordata; class Actinopteri; order Siluriformes; family Trichomycteridae; genus Ammoglanis; species Ammoglanis amapaensis. The sequence goes on from JAOUQU010351489.1 coordinate 2,734, forward strand.
ATAAAGGCTCACATTTTGACCATAGAATGTAACGACATATTAATACAAACCTTTCTTTACATGATGAGTTATACATGATGAGTTATAAAGCATTTGACTGCCGGTTGTACTGTGTATAACTACGTATGTGACGAATAAACTTTGATTTGATTTGATAGGAGATCAGTAACAGACTTTAATGTCAAAGTTAGGCCTACTTTTTGAAAAGTCTTTGAGCTTCTGAACACAATCTTTGGATAATTTGTTGTCAAATAACCTAAAATGGAAACACAGAACAAAGAGTAATGACTTTATAACTTCCCAACGTATCAGAACATCAGCTGGGTTACAAAGCGATCTTACCAGAGGTATTCTAGAGTGGTGTTTTCCATGAGGGATGCCATTAAAACTTCTGCTCCTTTGTCTGTCACTAAATTGTCTCGAAGCCTAGAAACCATAATACGTGCATATAAATAAATCTGTTAATCATTAGTATTAGTAGTATTGAATACAGAATAAAATATATTAACATTTTTATTATGATTGCCTGCTTTGAGGAGACCCGCATTATGTGGATTAGAAAAAAAACACTGAGCAAAAGTCTGAATTGAGAAATAAATAAATAATTTTTTGATCTTTCCCTCGCAATACACTAAAATCACTATGTGTACTCATGTAAAGCGTGGTTTTAAATATGTTGTTCTGTAAAACAAGAGGAAAAGTTTGCAGAATTATAATTATGTTACCTGATATCCTTAAGAGTTGAATTAGTCCTCAACAATTCGGCAAGACAGGCAGCTCCAGTGTCACCAATGTGATTGATCGCCATTCTGTCCAAAAAAACATGTCATATCATGTCAAATGTATTAAATAAAGATTAATTAGCATAATTATACACTTTTAAATTACACTTTTATTAGTTCTTGCCTGAGGTCAATCACTGTGTGGTTGTCTTTTAGTCCTTCACAAAGGATTCTGACTCCTTCACAACCCAGACCAGTAGACACAATCCTAACACACACACACACACAATTTATGTTTATCTGGCTAAATGGTTAGCACTTTCGCCTGGGGTATTCTATGAGGAGTTTGCATGTTCGCCCCGTGTTTGCGTGGGTTTACTCTGGGCGCTTGTGTACTGATTTGACTTTTTTGGTGTAATTTCCTGTCATCAATGTTACCTAAATGTGTAAAACACATTATTAATAAAATAAATGAACAATAAATATATGTTAATCGCTTAAGATGAACACATTTCCTATACAGTTTCTTTAGCAGTAAATTTAATGGAAAAAACACCAATCAACTGCAATGCCATAGCCAACCCCTCAGATATAGTAGTCATGTTTGTATGTACATGCCTGGATGCCACAGGTGGCATAATGGGCTAAATTAGTGCTGCATGACTTGTATACCCTCTTAATAATAAATACATTTTCGAAAGCTTCGTAATTATAAATAGAACATAACAGTGTCTAAAAGGTTTTTATTTTGATCCCAAATCACAGGTCTCTTATTTGTATGCAATTAATAAGTCATGTAATAGTTTTGTAACTATGTTTAATAAATTCGGCTACCAGAATCTGACAATGATCTGCTTTTTAAACGTACAACCGTAATGCAAACTGGAAATGTGTCTTATATCACAATATTATTTACTTTATTATTTACAATATTATAACTCACCAAAGTTTGTTTATATGACAGTCTGGGCTGCGCAGTGCATGAGATAACACTTCAGCACCCTCTGGACCAAGAGGATTTTGTGCAAGGCTGAGGAAGGTAATTAAAACATTATAAGCATGTAATCAACAAATATAAGCTTACAATCGTTACCTAAATAACAAAGACATGAAGTCACCTCAGGGTAGAGAAAAGGGGAAGAACAGGGAGAAGTCTGTGAAGTCCTTGTGCATCCAGCCCCTGCGCATCCAATTTAAGTTCTTGCAAGTCTGGACTCAATTGCAGAAGAAAAGCTAGTTCATTCCAGTCTTTGTTGGATGAGGCACTTTGCTCCGAGTCTTTCTGAGAAAGAATCTTTAACCACGCCTGCAATCGCTTTGACAGCCCCGGGTCCTGTGCCTCATATAGGCAGTGGCACACGTTAAGCTGCCTCTCAGGACTAAGGCTGGAACTCTTCAGTTGTGAATGGAGAAAGTGCAAAACGAACGGAGGAGTCACAATAGGTATGGGCAAACACAACGCCAAATGAGATCTGGGCTCATCATGAAACAGGCTGTTTAAGATTGAACGGGTCCTGGGGACTAATAATCCAGACACAAACCTATGCAAAACAAAGAATATTAATAAATACAAATGTTTCACAGAATTTGGATGAAAATATTTATTAGTGCAGATAATGTCGCTCTAGTTTTTAAATGTATGGATTTGTAAGCAGTGTTGTTTTATACCATAAATATAAGAATTACAAAGGTAGAAATCAGCAACTGAGGTCGAGAACAAGCTTTCCCGCTCGCTGCCTTCCAAAAGGGTAAACACAAACATTACAAAACCCTCAGAAAGTCGACGACAACGTTGAGACGATGGCAAAATAAATCACTTTGTTTTCGAAAGCTGTGTATTATACACTATACACACACACTATAGCGTACCTGCAAAAAAGATCCAGATGTCCAGACTGTTGCTGTTCTCCCCAATGGAAAGCCTTCTTAATACGTCGTCGTAACATTTGTTTTCGTCCACGCAGCTTATTGACAATCAATCTCATGCGTTTATGAACAGCTACCGGAAGTGAGCTTACACTTGGATGAAACTGCAAAAATGGGTCTAGACCAAGGAACAACTCTAGAACATAATACAGTGCTGCTAAAAATTCTTGCACACTGGTATGGATAAAGTGAAAATTCTTTTCGTATGTCAGAGATGCTCGGTCCTCTTTTAGATTTTCCACTAAAAAAGCTCGCACAAGCGCATTGGTCTCCAAAGAAAATGAGCTAAGGTCTGAGGAGTCAAAGACAAATCGTCGTTCCAGCAAACCTTTGAAGGCCAGAGCGCCAATACATCGAAGTTGCCCTTTGGTCTCTTTCAAGACACGAGGTGCATCCTGAAGTCTGTTTAGATGGGTGCCCTCACCACACCCATCTACATGAAAGAGAAGTAATGACTTAAGAAAGCAGCAGTAAATCTCTGTGATTGTGACAGGCTTGGGGCAAACACCAGATCTGTTGTTTTCCGTTGAGAACTGTTGATCTGCTTTCACTTCTTCAGGCAAACCATTTGGACTTTTTTGTGACTCGACAGCATCTAGTGTATTTTTAGAAAAGAGGCAGGAAGTGTCATTTTGAAAGGCAGTTGAGACAATCCAGCAAAAGGCAGGGATGTGACACATTAGTTGGAGGGGTCTGTGTGAAGACACAAAGCTCCACACAGCATTAGCTGCTTGCTTAGAGCTACAACTTAGCTCAAAGTATTGTCGCTGTTGAGATGGTGAGAACCCTGAAACGCTGTAGAACTGATTGACCAGCAAATGTGGAACTTTAGCCACAGCATGTGGTCTGGAAGTCAAGAAAATAGAAATACCAGGCAAAAGATTTCTCTTTAACAGATTAACCACCAAAGCACCAACCAGAAGCTCTCGCTCAGGGTCTGAACATTTTGGTGTATGCCCAAAGTCCAAAGGGTGACAGAATTCATCAAGCCCATCCAGAATTAGAAGAACCTGGTCTTGGTTTGAAGTCAATAATTCTGGCAGGATAGGTTTTAAATGACTGTAGTGATCTGAGACAAGGCTTTGCAGACTCTGTGCCTGAGTTATTAAGTTCAGTTCACGAAAAGACAAAGACAAAATAATTTTTTGTGCCGTCTTATCTAGAGCCCAATCCTGGACTAAACGTTTAACCACTGTGGTCTTGCCACTACCAGCAACTCCAGATAAAAGAACAACAGACTCAGAAGAAAGCAGGCTCTGATAGACATCTGTTAAAGAACAAGTATCTACCTGACCATTTGTTTCAACTCTCCCTGCTCTGAAGGGTTCTCCAACTATTGAAGACTCATGCTGAAATTTCAGGGGCAATTTGCATTCGATTTGCCTTGAAAATGTGATGTCAGTGAAATACTTTGCTTGGGAAAGTCCAGAGGTCGGTCCTGCAGTGCCTAAATAATTTGAAAAAGTGTGCTGCTTAGCTACAATGTCTTTGTGCTGCTGGAGAGTCTCCCTCGATGGGATTTGAACGTTTTGTTTTATAGATCCAGTCCTGTTTACAACATCGGGCAGGATGTACATAAAAGCTCTGCATGCTTCTTCTCCTCGGCCATACAGCACATCCAGGAGTTTCCTCATACATTGTCTTTCACCTAAATTCCCCCCACCGTTGATAAAACTAAGGTCCTCTTCTGTAACAGCACCAACTTTAAAAAGTATATCCAAAATGTGGATTAAATGTTTGCTCCATTTCTCCACAAACTCCACGCGATGCACTTTTAACTCCTCGCACAATGTTCCAAAAGCCATCAGGTTTGTTGTTGCAGTTTTTGACTGTAACAGAATTAAGCATATTATTTCCAAAATGTTAATATACCAACATTAAATTATACAATTCAGGTGAAAACTATAACTATATAACTAATTTTTAACACCCCCCCTTCCCCCCACATGACTCTATGTTCAAGTTTACGAAGGAAAGTAAACCTGGCACCTTATTGCTCGGATAGTCAATAGTAATCTAACACGCATCAAAACCAGTTCTGTCAAATTAGAAGTCACTGGAACATGTGACACTGTTCACAGTCAAACTCTGCACTGCCCTGATCAGCTGCAGGGCAATTTAACTTAACCACTGTTTCTTTGTTTATTGGAATTTTAACATAATGGATTTTAACATCAGGAAGCAGTTACTTATTACATAGTTATCAATCCACTAACAGTGAGACCATCCAAACGACACAGAAAAGGACCCGGACCAAACCATCTAGGGATCAAATCTAGGACCTTCTTGTTGTGAGGTGATAGTGGTACCCAATAAGCCAAATGAATAATCCAGACCATGATTAGCTGTGATCACCAATAATGGGTAGAGCAGAAAAGATTCACATGGTAAAACTGTTGTATTGAATGAATTACATCTGCAATATTAGGATAAAATGATTTGAAATTCACAGCTACAATTCTTTCTAATATACGTTCTACCATTTGTTTATTGCTTCTCCAAACTTAGTCTGGGACCTAATTAGCCTGATTTAAATAGCAACTTGATTCTGAATTTAACTATGATTACCCCAAAAACAAACAAAAAAACCCCATAAAATAGAAATTTTACACGTTCACATCATGTTTGACTTGCCTGGGCAGTTGTTTTTACACATTTTTGTTAAATAAGTTAATTTCATAGCAGTACTGTGAACCTTTACAGTAGAACTGTAAACATTCAGAGTACAACCGTGAACTTGTACAATAGAACTATGAACACCTTTACAATAGAACTGTAAATATTTAAAGGAAGAATGTGAAACTTTACTGTAGAACTGTAAACTTTTACAGTAGAACCTCGAACATTCATAGTACAATTACGAACTAGTACAGTGAGACTAAGAACCTTTACCATAGAACTGTAAACCTTTACAGTGGAACTGTAAACTAGCATAGTAGAACCGTGAACAGCTAGTGGTGGAATTATAAAGAACTGTAAACTTTTACAGTAAAACTATGAAGTGACAAAATTACCATCAAAGTTGATAGTTTATAGATTTTATTCACAACTCATCTTGAGTTACTTTGAACGTTCGGGGTATTTTTGGCCACGTATTTAAACTGTAACACTTTTTCTTGTATTTTTGCTGAGATTCCAGCACAAATAAATAACCGGAGCAGAAAAAAACAACTCAGCGATGAAATGATGCAATTCAGTGATTTCACTTCAGTGTAGCGACTAACTGAAATACAGAAAACTTACCACTCGTGGATTTTAGTCGGACATAAATAACTCTTCAGGTGTAACATCTGCTTTTGACGTTAAATGTTTAATTCCTTTGTTTAACGAAACCAACTGAAACTGAAAGCATTCCAATGTGCTCGCAAACATTAAACTAAACCGGTACATTCAGTCCATTGGAAAGAAATAAAAAACACCGAGTTCGCTAAGGAGCAAGTAAATCTCTGTAAATAAAAACTTTGATCGGATAGACATACATAATTCTGATCGAGTTTTTACCAGCAGTGCAGTCGGACTGTTGACTAACAACCGCGGTGTGTTGAATGTTTAGGAGATTTCTTCAAACTCCACCCTTCGTACGGACTTTCCCTTCACTATACAAGCAGTAAGTTAAGAAGTAGTAAGCAAGTCATGATCTAAGTTCTAAATACACTACAAAAAACCCGGAGACCCTTCTGTATAAAAGTGATCTAAACTCTTACTCAGTTCTTTTAACAGACTGATGCACAAACATTTCATCATGTGTGTAATTCTGTTGTTGTTTAATGTGTGTTCTGTTCTGCATGACAATATTTCATGCTTTATGCTCAACATGGCAACATTTACAGTATTTTCTTTTCCATTCTGACAGTCTATTCAAACATTTCTTTGTTGTTTTACTTAATTTATTATACATCTACTATATATATGAATAAAAATATAAAATCGTCGAAATGAATGTGTGAATTACGTCGCATAAATACATTAATGTTCTATAGTGTCTGGGGTTTTTTTCACCTGAAGTAGAAAGATTTGACATATTGAATCATTTTAATTTTACTATACCGGTAGTATTTTTTCTCTAACGTAGTCCTCCCCGAGACATGTCGCCCCCTGCTGGTTATACCATCCAAATTTTTTTACGCCGTATTATGTTAGTGGGAACAGCACTAGGACCAAGCGTAAAACGTCCGCTCAAGCTGAAGCGTGTTTCTTTGTAGACCGCCTACAAGCTCATTGATTGGCTAGGCTGTTTCGTGCTAACGTGTGATTGGCCGTCTTAGCTGTCATTCAACCTGGCTCTAAACAACGTGGCTATTAGTGTTTGGTGCAGTAGATTTGAGTTGTTTAAAATATTTACCCTTTAGGTAACACTGACTCGTGTTCACTGTACTTTAAAAAAAGGATACATGATTTTCTTTAATATAACTGCCTAAAATTCAGAAGGTTCTCAATCTAATCAGTTTAATTATTCTTTTTTCAAGCCACTTGTGTTTCCCCTACACTGTTGATGCTGGAGAAATATGTTTATTCATGCAGTCTACAATAAGTCAGACAAAAGTGATGAATGTGACCTAATAAAATACTAATAAACATCTACAACAATGTTGTATTCTTTCATATACATATAAGTGCATAATAATGAGAATAAATAAACACATTGATCAAAGCTTAGTTACATTTAAATAATAATTTGTATAAATATTCTGATATTCATAAGTATCGAAGTTTTTTTGCATACTACATCATGCTTATCTGAAACAGTAAAACAAATAAGGGTACTCAAAACACTCACAGCTCCTCTGCTGTTCTCACATCTGCATTGATTAAGTTAAAAATAAATGAACTATGACAATGATGAAGTATGTAATTATTCAAATCGAAAGAATTAATTTTACTAAAAATGTATTGTAAACAACAGTTATAGAAGATTTATTTAGAATGACAATAAAATGCCACACCAGAATTTTCGGAAATAAGTGTATTATAAAGTAAAAAAGGAGAGAATTTCTTTAAATATATATTGTAAATAATAGAAAAAAAAAATAATTTTAGACTACCATGTCGGAATTGTCTGAAATGAGATTTTAAAACACATTTTTAATAAATAGATATATAGTACATTTGTGGTAAAGATTATGGTGAGGTTTTCACATTGTTTTGGCCACATCATTTAAATCCTGGTAATATAATGTGATGTAAAAGAAAAACAGGGAAAAGACATTATTTATGAAATCAGTTTTATTATGCTCAGGTATATAGTCAGTTTGAATACATAACATTTTCTCTTCCATTTTTAAATTACACAAAAAGATATAAAACAAAATCACAAGTTGAATAGGTGCAGTGACAAAAGATTAATTATAGCTTTTCCAAGGACAGTGCTGTGGTCTAATATATATATAATATGTTACATGTGGCACTAGCAAAATATTTTGACATTAGCACTTTAATAGTGTTATTTTAAAGCCTACCTTTTTTCTCCAAGTAGAACAGTCATATAGGCACTTGCCCTTTCTTTAACAATCCATATTTTATCAAAACTCTACTTATTTCATATCAAATATAGTTTATATATGGGTGCCTGATTTCCTATGAGGTGCATAGCTATATTGTGCTAGTGTGCATGTTTGTTTCTGAATGTCTGTATGTTGTTTGTACAGCGGTACAGTACATAAACTTGTATCCGAGAAATGTACATTTCTGCCAATATTTTTCTACATTTTTCACCTTTGACAAACAAATCACATCAGCACACATGGCATAACTATGTCAGAGGAGGATTAGAAGATAGCATAATGTTAACATGTATCCAGTGTAAAAAGCACAAGACTGTTATTATTATACAATTACTATCAGGCAGTAGGTATAGTCATAAATAAACTTGACCGGGGCCCATATTTTTGTATATCAAATACTGTTTGACTACACTTACGCATATTTAAGCAACAAACCACTAGTGTACAAATCAAATCAACAGGATAATGGAATTGACATTAAGCTCCTATTACATTTCTTCAGATTCTAGACTGTTTAAATGTTGCTAGATTAATTTGTTAAAGCATAGGGGTAGAAAATATGGACTGGGTGATTGAGTGGTCCATTACAATAGCCCACATACTATCAGACAGCCCAGAGTTTACACAGATTATCAGACTGGGCCCTATGATTATTACCTGTTCAGGAATTGTACCCAGTGCTTACCAAATGGCTGAATTAATCAGAATTAATCAGTTGGCAGAAAAAAGGCATGACCGTTGGTATTTCAGTGGTCCCTGGTTGACAGACAATTGCATGAATCCAGGTGAATTATTTAAAAAAGTTCATGTTTGCATATTTCTACACAGCAAAGGCATTTTGGAGTTTTAATGTTTGGCATAAAATAGCCAGAATAAAATTGGTTTAAAAAGCAGTTTGATATACAACTGATTTTTTAATATTTTATCAAAACCTGTTTAGTAATGTTGCTGAATACTTAACTTTAGCAGAAACTATTAAACACAAACTCCTAACAAAGCAACTTTACCTTTTTAAACTTTAACATATCAGATGAATTAAAATGTGCAAACATTTGGTATAACTTTTTATGCAGTATATGTAAGAGAGGTTCCTACCATTGACCACTAAAATGTATGTATGAATGTATGCACCCCCCTTTCCACACACACACGCACGCACGCACGCACACACACACACACACACACACACCTTAATGCTCAAATGCAGCCAATCCACACTGAGACCCTGGAAAAGGTAAAGAAAAATCAAAAACTACATATTGCTAACCCTGATTTTTCTTATCCACAAGACTGACATATTTCAGACATCCAATTGTGTTTTCTCAAATTATGCAAAATAGTGTGCAAGACAGTGCAGGAAACATGCACCTAAATATTGATATTTCTTGGCGTAAAAAATATCAACAGTATTAAACGCCTGAATACTTAGAAAGATAAATATTGATTTGTTAGCTGGCTGGAGTTTCACATATACAAGCAAAGACTTTGGTACAGCTGACTAGCCGGCCTGCAGGTCAATGATTTGTAGATGGAGAGGATAAATTTATCATCTGGAGTTGAGACGAGGAGCAGTCTGAATAAACACACACACACACACACACACACACACACACACACACACACACACACACACACACACACACACACACA
>JAOUQU010351595.1:0-12529 GCA_028566735.1 Ammoglanis amapaensis
GGGGGTAACTGCCCTGCGGCTGGGGAGGGTCAGTGCGCCCGAGCGCGCGTGCATATGTTTGTGTGTGTGTGTGTGTGTTTGGTTTATGCATTAAGGTATTGACGTTCGAGTGTGTGTGTGTGTGTGTGTGTGTAGGGGGACACAAGACGTCTAATCGTCACTGCAGTACAAGATTTTTTACCATCTACTCACTTTTATCTTTATAAATGTTTTGAAAAGACTGGTGTCGCCCTCTAGAGGAGAAATCTATGTATACACAGAAAGTAAAAATAAAAATAAATCGTTTCGGAATCTTGAATTGAATATTTTATTTTTATTTATTAATGTGTCTCTCCAAAGCGGACGCTTAACCCACTGAGCCACTCAGTGTCCTCTGTAACCGGATGTTCAATACTAGTGCGGTATATTACAGTATTATGTGGTTTAAATGCAGGTATACTGACCTCAAGTGGTTATATAAGGAATAGGGTCTCTGTATAAATAATAAAATAATAATGTAAATAGAATCCTTTATAAAAAACAAAATCCATTTTTATTTTTAAAAAAAACCTTTACAAATAATTAAACACACACACACACACACTTTTTCAGTGTGAATATTATAAATAATAAAGTAATTATTTAAAGGATCTGTGGAGCTGTAGAGAGCCAATGGCTGCAAGTAGTCTCACTGTATGTCCCCTGTGTACTGTAGGTTACAACAGGTACCTAAAAGGCAAGTTTCAAACCTTCAGGTTCAAAATTAAATATTTATTTTATTATTTGTAAAGGTTTTATTTAAGTATTTGTTTAGAGCAGACAGTCGCCGGTTCGAATCTCGCACAGTAAATGAGACGTGTCTGATACTGTATTCTGCAACTGGATTTGACAAGCCAATTCATTTAAGTACACAAACCATAAATCAAATGATTAGCAGTATGAAATGGAATGAAATGAAAGTAGTTGTCATATTTTATCTTAAGACATTAAGACATGTTATTAATGTGTATGATGGCTGAGTTAAAACACTTAACAAGTCTTTGTTCAATAATGCCCACCGATAATGTAAAAGAATACTAACATTTGTAGATTTGTTTTGCTTTTGTAGTTTGATTTTTTTTACATTCTTGTTTGCACATTTTATTAGTCGGTGTAAAATGTTTGGCACAAAATTCACCTCGTACAACCGATTCTGTGAAACCAGACTCTCCTGAGCTCTCCACATATCAGTGTGGTTAAAACCACATGATAAAAATAGGTCAACATTTGTAACCACAGAGTATTTCCAATTCTGCACACAATAAGATTGACCGACACACCAGAACCAACAGTGGATTAAATGTAGATTATGTAGACAATATTGACATTTTCATTTATATGAAAATATTTCCAAACGCATGGGAAATAATGACATAATGAAATAATCTTAAAAGAGCACAAATATTATAGATATTTAATATATATGTTCATTTGATCATTTTCATTTGATGCCAGCAACACAACACATACACAAATTCATACCAGCAACAAACAAAACATTTTATAATCTTGAAAGTTAGGATTCGAAGTTTGTGACATTACAGAATGTAAGAAATTGATTGAAAGTTGTAAACCAGTTTTAAAAGTCTTTGATCAGTTATTCTTTTGGAGTAATAAAACCACCGCTTGAGCCGACGCCTTTATCAAACGTGGCTTACATTACAGTTACAGTAACGGTCTGATCGATGAGGGTTAAGGGCCTCGCTCAAGGCAACAACCTGGTAGTAGTGAGGTTTGAACCAGCAACTTCTGAATTAGGAACAGTGTAGCCTAGTGGGTAGAGCGTTGGGCTGTGAGTCCAAAGTTTGGGGGTTCAAGTCCAGGCTCTGCTACACTGCTACTGCTGGGTCCTGAGTCTGCTCCAGGGGGCGCCGTACATTGGCTGGCCCTGCGCTCTGACCCCCAACTTCCAGACAAGTTGGGATATGCGAAGAGAAACATTTCGTTGTCCTGTACATATGTGTAATGACAAATGAAATCTGTATCACTTATTCAACAAATATACTGTCAGCAACTTCCAGAAGCGACGGCAACATCTCTGGGCTCCAGCTCACCTGAGATGGACTAAAAATGTACAAACTTGAGCAAACTAAGATCAATTTTCTGTTCAGACTCGCCACCTCTATTACAACAAAATTATTCGTACCCAGGATGCAATGAGCATGTGTTTGTGTGACCGACTAGCTTTAATTCATTTGTGCACGTACATAAAAACAAAAAAGTTTCCAAAATAGCTTCTACTAGTCGTGATGTATAGGAGCAGAAGAACACAGATGTGTGCAGCTGTGAGGGAATCCAGATACTAAAACAGACCAAATCTTAGTCCATCAGGCTATTCTTCTGGACGGTGGGTTTTTGTTGACTGCCACATTAGTGTTCGTTTCTCGGTACCAGCTGAGACGTGTCGGGTGAAGAACACCTTGCTTTTTTCGTCGTGTTCGTGGCTTCATGTTTATATAATCATGTGAAGCCAAGTTCTTTTCTTTCAAACGACACTAAAAGCAAAATATTATAATTCAGTATTTATGTTGATGTTTTGTCATATTTCTTTAACAAAACATCATAACTTTATATTCTTTAACATAACAACATTTCATATAGGGATGTAACAGGGGTTCGATTCCTGTATAAAGCAATACAGGGGCTTTATGTGTTCAGTTTGCATGTTCTCCTCACGTCTGTAGCTAATGGCCATGCTTTGCGCTAGTGATGAACTGTTGTTCTGTAATTTGTTGTTAATGTTTAGGGCAAACTAGTGAGCAATCGTTTTAAGTCGAATTAAAAGCAGATGCCTATTACACTACTATTATGTTTATGATTATTTTTATTGGTGTAAATAAAAATATACATTAGTGTATCCAGCCTATCATTAGTATCATGAATGTAACCAGCCTACGTACTTTTTATTATGTTGTTCAAACCGTGTACCATGTTCAGTTACTGATGCTACTTGACTGAATTGCATGAAGTCTTTATCTACAATTTTCACATTTCCTGTGAGTGTTAGTGTTCAGAAACAAAACGGAATAAATCTTCATTAAACATGAATAGTCTGTGCTTATCTCTTCCAGCACCAGCAAGTCTGATAACACAAAACCCAGCATTTCTTTTAATGTACTTCAATAGTTATGTCATGTTGTTTTAACCCTTTTATTCGATCGAAATAAAACGGGGAAGACGTTTGTTCCTGTGTTGTGTTAATCATTCTTATAGCTGTAAAGTTTTTGACAAAAGCATCAGCAAAATAATTCTTGTTGTATCGATCGGTGGCTAAATTTCCACCATCCACGTGAACAATCAGGACTGCAGCAGATTGTCTACTGCAGGATTGTGGGCGTGGATGTAAGATCTTATAGCAGCGATAATTGTTATAGCAACAATTTAGATAAACTTTCTAACTTACCCTGAGTGATAAAGCAATGTAAGTAATAATGAGGGTGTAGATGATCAGCAGTCCTAAACCTAATGACAAAAGAAGATGACTGGACAGAGAACTCTGTGTTGAAGCAGTTGGCGCACACTGTTGGTCTGGAAACAAAAATAGATCAATCAATCAGATGTAATAATATAAAACCATTGAATTGAAAATTATGATTAAAAAACAATTAAGAAATCCACCCTGAACAATCACGATTGTCCTCGGCTCTTCTTTGATGGTTTCCAACGGCGGGGGATACGTTTTTGTAGCCTTGCATGTATACAGACCCGTTTTATCCTCTTTTGCATTGTAAACGACAAAACATGTAGCGTTGTTGACCATATTGACACAAAGACTAGTGTTGTTATCTGAAGGATTTGTGTCTGTCCTATTTATGGTAAGGGTAACACAAATGTTTGGACCCTGTAAAATGAACCTCATTTCCTCGGCTGTAGCGGCTGGACAAGGCACAAAGAAGCTGGTGTTAACTGAAACACGCTGGACCTCTGAAATGTTGTCTGAAATAAAAGAAGAGATTTTGATGGTTACTGTTCCAGGTGTAGGTTGTGTTTTAGAGGCGCATTCTTATTGTGTAATAAATTACATGAGCAAAACTTGCTACGTCGAAGCTGTAAGCTGCAGGTCGGATGGAAAAATACCGTCAAAGAGATAATATAACAACATTCTAGAAGAATGAGGAAAGCCTGAATCATTGACTAGTGGAAACTCTGACACTTCGTTCCTTATTCAAACTGAAAACACAATAATAGCTGCACCAGAAAATTAAATGGGACAGTAAGTTCACTTCACTTATCATCATCATCATTTTAATATTGAACTTGAACTTAGATCTGGAGTTACCAGGGTCTGGAGAATCCTGCAGAATCGTTTCGATTGGAGCTCAGAATCTTAACAATATTTTTGCACCCAATGTACAAATCAATCTGAGCTACAGTGAGTAATTCAATACCATGACAAGGGAGGGTACACAAGGGCGATACACCAGGACACTGTAATAGATTCACTTTATCAATCAGGATCATAGAAATCAAAATGATATTGGTATTTTTATTTAAATTATTTTTACGAAGGTTAATTGTCAGCAATGAACTGTCAGAAAAATGTCACTTGTTCTAACTTAATGATGCCGTATTTAATCATAAACGTTGGCAGCACTTCACAGCCACAGATTTCATTACTTAGTTGAAGCCTTTAGCAGATGCAGTCTAACATGTCACGGTTTCTACTCACCTTTGCATGTGCAGATGTTTGCAGGATGAGCACATGCACAGAAAAAGAAAAGCAGGAACGTCGCATTTATCCAGCCAGTCTTCATCTTTCCTTACGCATTTGCAACAGATCCTGATGGAACTGATAAATAAAGTTTAAAAATAAATATACTTCTCAGGTTCTCACTTGAACCAGACAGTCCAGTGTTACCGAGTCTATCTGGGCTCTCTTGTAAAGTGAAAGAAGGAAGACAAGACACCCACAGATTTACCCGAATATGTGAGCCGACGTCCCATCACCCACCACCAGAAGTTTTCTGACGTTCTTTGATCACATTTGCATGTCGTGGTAGAACGTGATGTGGTGTCATGAAGGGTGTGTTAACCTCTAAATTCAAGAGACCCCGAGGTGTTTCCTTGTACATGAGTAACAGGGGTGGTCCTGTTAAAGGAACCTCGACTACTATCTTTACTTACTTACTTTTACTTTTAGCAGCTCGAATGTATTCTAAACCTTTACAGTAGAACTGTGAACTTTTATAGTAAATGTTGATTTGTTTTACAGTAGAACTGTGAACTTTTATAGTAAATGTTGATTTGTTTTACAGTAGAACTGTGAACTTTTATAGTAAGATTATTTACCTTTATAGTTCTATTATGAACTGTCATTGTCATTTTGCCACTTCAGAGTTTTAATATAAAAAAGATTTACATTTCTACTCTAAACTTTCACAGTTCTGATATAAAACTTTACAGCTTGTTTCTTGTCCTGGGCTGTTGCACAACATTTTTTAAAACCTGTAATTACATTTGTTAAAAACTGAATTAAAACCTGTTAATTTAAAGCTTTCGACTAAAATGCAATAAAAGGGTTTTTTCACCACACAGAAATGATCCAGACTATTCTGTCTAGGGATTGAGTCCAGAACATTCTTTTTGTGAGGCTACAACAACAACAGTGTGGTCAGTGAAAGAGGCAGAAAAATAAATCTATAACAGAATATAAATTTGGGAAGAGAAATGAGGTGGAGTACGTCACACATCTTCATAAATATTAGTTCAGTGAGATATAATGTTGAATGTCAAAACACTGATATTTCATTCGTTTGAATGCTGCTGCTGCCATAAGTTTTGAGAATTTAAATCTTAAATCTTGCATATTATAATCTTACATATAAATAAAAAATCAAATTTCAGGTAAAAACAGCGATGAGCTCGAGTGTGTAGGCTTGCTGATGCTTCAAGTCCACATCCTGTGTGTGTCTTCCTTTTTCTGCAAATGACACTGTGCAAGATCTTTGTGGGTCCCACACACACATACACACACATACACACCTCTGCTACACAACCTTCACACTCAACCCTTAAAGGAAAAGATACTTTATTTAACAGATTTATGAATGTGACTAAAATTAGACCAGCGTCTTTGTGGTTTCTCTGAAATCAGTTCTGGTTTGAACTGAGAACAGATTGTGGTTTTAGACCACCATGTGAAGCAAACACCCCTCCAGTTTCAGCCACGTGTTGCATACCATGTATGAGAACAAAATATTTCTTTCATTTCATAGGTATAAAAACAAAAAGCTTTTCCGAATCTAGCAAATCTGATATTATATTGCAGGACAACAAAAACAATGGCACCACTTTCAATACAGTATGAAGAATTATAAAGGGATACATATAATAATATCGTTTCCATTTTCTGCATTTAGCAGATGCCTTTATACAGGGGTCACCAACGTGGTGCCCGTGGGCACCAGGACACCCGAAAGGACCTCATGAGTCGCTCACGGTCCTGTTCTAAAGTAGCTGCATATTTTGCATATTAATATTTATTTGTTTCCTACCTTGTTAAATGATTGTTGAAAATGATTGTGAGAAATCATTGACATGATCAGCATCTTCACATAGATGAATATCATCATTATTAATAGTAACATGTCATTAAAGGTTATAAATTTGTGATGTCACAAGTGTGTATCAAACTGGTCGCCATTCACATTAGTTTGGTACCCAAAAAGTAGCTCTCAGTTTCAAAAAGGTTGGTGACCCCTGCTTTTATATAAAGTTACGTGCCAATCATTTTGAGCTATTGGGGGTCAAAGGAACTCACTCAAGCGGCTAACAGTAAACATTTTGTGGAACCCTAATCACATTCTGATGGCTATTCCAGTACCTTAACCAGTAAGCCATTACTGCCCCGTAATAGGACCCAGAACTGATGCGTGACAAATTATGACCAATTCTTTTCATATGCATTTTTGTAATTGCAGCACAGTGTAAAAAGTATGTGAGTAAATAAGTAAAGTTTTATTTTTATAGCACTGCAAGATGCATATAAGTTAATATAATTTCAATCCTGGAAATAAGTATTATAACTATTACATTACTCATGATGTTATGAACACATTGGTCACATCATTATGTCTGCTTAGTGGTTTTGTTGACTGTGTTGTTTGTTGGGAGCTGTATCGAGAGCTGGTAATAAATTCCTTGTATGTGCAAACATATTTTGTGAATTAAAAGCTGATTTGGGTTCTGATTTGGATTTCTAGCTGAATTCGTCTCTGCTGACGCTTTACTGTGACACATTTCCTGTTGGTTTCACCTCTTTTTCCTCTGGTTGCAGATTTGCAGGGTGCACGATGTTTGTGGTGGAAATGTGTGCACAGACTTTACAGAAGAACGTAAAAGAGCATAATAATATTTTAACCCCTTTTATTCCTCACACTGTATCATGATATTCAGCTGAGAGAATTAAACCAGGCCGAACTGCAGCCTGTAAACAACAACTGTCTGATTTAACTGTTTTCTCAGCGGAATATTATCATATCGTGTGAGGAATATCTTCTGCTCACTTGTCTAATGTCTGAGCAAGGAAACACAGAATTAAAAGCCGAAAGAGCCCAAAGTTCCTGAATATTCCTCCGATCCACGAGCCGAGACTAAAGGAATGTAGCACACCACACATTTAATCCAGAAAATGTACGGACTGTAGCTTTAAAGAGTTTTATTTTATTTATTTAGTAATTGTTTCATAGTGTGTGGATGTTTTTTTTTGCTTGCTTGGGAATAAATATGTTCACGATATATGTTCACGAATATGTCACCTCATTCACCTCGTTGCATACTTTGCCATGTCTTAGGGACAAAACTCCCAACTGGTTCAGATTGAGGTAAAATAGATTATAAGCTTTGGTAGTTTATTTTTATGTTGAATAATCAGTTGTTTTTCAAATAAGTCATTCAAATAAATGAAATAGATGAAATAGCCAAATTAAACTACTAAAGAAATAATTTTATAAAGCTGTTATATATAATGTGCAAGTTTATTCCTTTGGACTGAATTTATACTGGATTCTATCAGGAGTTTGGCTTGAGATTATTCACCCACAGCAAAGATTTGTTTCATTTGTGTGCTAAATCTCCCAGCATGCAATCTGATTTATAAATAGCATGCATTGAGTGATTTATAATTATTATTATTTGTTTTTTTTTACAAATCTTTTCTTATTTCGTTTTTTTGGGTTAAGCAGTTGCAGTAACGCGTTATGTACAGTAGATGACAGTAAATAGTCATTTTTCAATCCATCCATACATTCTCAAGTCATCAGCAAATAATCATATTTTTGGTCCGGGTGGGACACACACTGGACGAATACACTAAATACCTTAATAGGTGTTCGTTTTACAGTCATTTCTACATCAGTAGAGATTGTTGTGCAGCAGCTGTAAATATGTAAATAAAGTTGTGCAGGTGAAATGTCATCGAACAGCTGTAACAGCAGCTGTAATCTGGCCTGCTGGCACACACCCTTCAAATATGACTTAACACAGCTGACTTAACAATAAAGACATGGTTCTAAACTTCTTATCAGCTGCCATGACGTATAACAGGAAGATATATAAGATATATAATGCAGCCCTAAACATCACCGCCCATTAGAAACGATTTTGAAGTGTGTGGACATGCTTTATTGGGTTTGAATGTTTCAGTATCACACACACGCTCACGCACACGCACACACACACACACACACACACACACACACTCCAGAGTTCCTTCAGCTACAACCCATTCTTAATTGTAGCAGTTAGCAATGCATCATGGTCATGTCCGCCCAACACCCTGGTCAAACTGAGGCACGGACTCCACCCAGTCTCCTGTCCCTGAGGTCTTGCTCATGCCTGACAGTCTGCTACCATGATCACATAATCATGTAATAAATCTCTGACCCTGACACGCATAGCTATTCCTGTGTAGTTTATAGACTCAGGTTTTAATGTTTAATCTCATTAGACTTCCAGACAGTATTACGTATTAATTCTGATCGACTGGGTGAGTAAAAAATCCGCCGCCTTAAAACCTGTTCTGACTGAGGCCTGCGATTAAGGTCCGTGTGTGCAGATGTAAAACAGGTGTCTGAATATTTTAGCTCAATGAAGCTGTGCATCTCCCGCTGCTAACACCAATCCCACCACATCTGGTCTGGGATGAAGGTGATCTGGGGAACATCACATCCGTTACTTCTGGTGATGTGCGCATTGTGTGACAGGTGTGTGGATTGTTTTTTGGAGGAAGGTTTGCAAATTCTTTAGATTTTTTTTCCCAATAATAGCACAATTATAAAAGTATCAAACTGCAACAACATTCGAGTAAGAAATGCAAGCAAGAGAAGCGAACAATCACAAGCATCACGGATCTAAATGCACTTACTCACCATTACAGATTTGTAACGTCTCCAATGATCAAGCGAGTGCAGACTCACTTAGGTCTGTGCAAGCATCTTTACAATCCACTAATGGCCCTGAATTAGGTTAAATCTAACCAAATTTAGTGCAAATGCTTCATTTTAAAGATACTTAATGATATGTTAAGTATAAACAAACACACACACATACACACAAAGTGACAGAGAGAAAGATGCATTAAGTGCATAAGTGTACAGGTCTAAATTAGAACTACGTCTCTTAAATGAATTACATTGCTGTTAAAGTCAGTCCATTTCCACTTTAATTGAATTGTGTATCTTCTCTAATAAAATCTTACTTCTGTAGCTCAATGGGTGTCACGGTGACTTGTTTTGTGGTTCGTAGCATGAAGCCCCCGGGTTCGATGCCCGGCTCGGGCCCCGATAGTTTTCTGTTCGGAGATGTTTTTAGCCTGACATTGTTTGTATCGTTCACATGGAACTAATAAAGTCTTTTCAGAAATATTGTTCACAATTTCTTTCTTAAACGATCTGATAATTTATCGGCTCCATCGGTTCATGGTTCTGAACTTATTTATTTCTTACAAAACATGAAATGAGACGATTTTAAAAAAATATGTCGATTGATAATCGAACCCAGGACTTCTAGTATAGAAACTATAGAAACTGTTGCCCAGGATTCCTTCATTATTTTTAAAACTTAAGTGGGCAAAATCTCAAGTCTTTATTTTGTGTGTATGTGTGTGTGTGTGTGTGTGTGTGTGTGTGTGTGTGTGTGTGTGTGTGTGTGTGTGTTGTAAATCACACGTTCATGACGACATGCTGTTTAATTAGAGAGATGTTCTTAACCTCCTGATACTCAGACTTTTCCCTGATGTGCGTTTTTTTATTTCATCTAGTTATTTGTGATTAGTACGACCTAACAAGCATGAAAAATATATATTTTGTCTTGGTTTTTTTCTAAAAACGGCTTCATGTACAATGTCCTCGTATGGAGACAGTGGGTCTAAAATAAAGAAACAATCGTCTAACAAAGAACAAAACTGTTTGATTGAAACTGTAAACATTAGAATACATAAACAAAAGTGATCATGTTATTGTACATAAATAAGCAACTTATGAAAATAATTTGATCAATTGAGTGTTATGTTGTCATATGACCACTATGTGGTATGGGCAGTGTCTTCATATGAGGCCAAAGTGTAAACAATTTTAAAAAAATGAGGTAGAATGTTGCAGAGAACCAGAAATGTAATGTCCTCATATGAGGACACAGGGTCTCTAGAGGTTAATGTTCTTCTAATGTTACAAACGTTCTCACTATAACGTTCTATAAACGTCTTGTTTTCCTCGATCAAACTGTACCAATGTTTCGTTTCATGTGTAACATTATACAAACGTTCTTCTAACTTTCATTAACTAATGATTTTATTCTTTTTAAATCACTGCTAATGTTCTAATAAAACATTTCCACAACTAAAATGTGACATTCTGAGGAAATAATTGTACACAATTTAAAAAGATGTTTAGGTGACGTCCTTAAAACATTTTAAAGGAACTTAAAGGCACTTTAAGGGTAAACAACGTACTCAGAATGTTAAGAAAACTGGACAGAATAACGTTCCCACAACCAACATGCAACGCTTTTAAAACAATAAAAAGTATTAAAAACACTTCACGTTTATGTTTATTAAATTATATTTATTAGATTTAATATATGATATGTTTGATATACGTATCAGATTCTTCACATTTTGCTTTGATGACAGCTTTGCACATTGCACCAATGGCTTCCTTTCAAACCTGGGAAGGACTTCCCAGAGGTGCTGAGCACTCGTTGACTACTTAACCTTCACTCTGTAGGTCAGGAGGTCAGGGGATTACGGAGGTCAGGTGATCAGTCGCTGAAGTCCATCACTCACGTTTCATTTTGTGTGTTTTTTAAGCTTCCGACCGAAGTTGGTTCGTCTGGATGCATTTAAAATGCACGGCGGCACGTCTGCAAGTCTGTTGATGTTAATTTATGTAAATGATGACGGCTCGATGCGAGCTGACATTCTAATCTTTAAGTTAATCTTCATAATATTTAAACGCACAACGTGAGTTCTGGCGAGGACGAAACGTTTTGCGTTCGTCTGGTTGCAGCGTTTTATTCTGGACCCAAATCAACAGGTCACGGCGAGCACGGAGGTCCAAGTCCTCACAGGTTTGGAGTTTTAATGCTGTGTGTCGACGTGTATGTGAAGTGGTTTTAACACTCGTGTTAAATGTTTTAAAAACAACCCTAAAGCATCGCATGTTGGTCCTGAGAATTTTTCTTTTGTCCAGTTTTCTTAACATTGTCAGTACGTTGTTTACCCTTAAAGTGCCTTAAAGTTCCTTTAGAATGTTTTAAGGACGTCACCTAGACATCTTTAATATCCCAGATTTTCGGAACGTTGTATTCAAATATTCGATGAGGTTGTAAAATTATTTCCTCTAAATGTTAAATTTCCTTTTCTACAGTCTGAAGACATGCAGTCGAGTTAATTGGAGATACTGAAATTGTCGTGTGTGTGTGTGTGTGTGTGTGTGTGTGTGTGTGTGCGTGTGCGTGCGTGTGTTTGTTTGTCTTAATATACTGCAACATACTGGTAACTTGTTTTTGTGTTTTTATTGTATTCGCCCAGTGTGCGTCGCACCGGGAACCTAGAAGGAATAAGCCCTGGTATATCCAGATAATGGAGGAATGGGTGGATGGAAGGAGGGAAAAAGGGAGGGAGTGAGGGATGGATGGATGGAGGAATGGACAGATGGAAAGATGGACAAAGGGATGGATGGATGGAGGAATGGACAGATGGAAAGATGGACAAAGGGATGGATGGATGGAAGGATGGAGGGAGGGAGAAAAGGAGGGAGGAAGAGAGGGATGGATGGAAGGATGGACGGATGGACGGAAGAATGGATGGATGGATGGATAAATGGAAGGACGGATGAATGGAAGGATGGATGGATAGACGGATGGATGGATAAATGGAAGGACGGATGGATGGACGGATGTAGGGAGGGAGAAAAGGAGGGAGGAAGAGAAGGATGGATGGATGGAATGATGGACGGATGGGTGGATGGACGGATGTATGGAAAGATGGATGGATGGAAGGATGGAGGGAGGG
>JAOUQU010351705.1:0-12529 GCA_028566735.1 Ammoglanis amapaensis
TGATTGTCTGCGACCGAATCACAGCCGTGATGTTATTTCGCGATAACACACTCCCTCTCGTGTTCTATTGCTTAAATAAACATGTAAATCATGTGGATTTAATATATCATTTATAAAAAAATATAACTACTGTAGTTACAAAATCAATGATTAAGAAACTGGTATATTTGAGAATGCATATAACTGAAGTGCCTTTGAGCAAGGTCAACTAACACTAGCTGATCTTCGGACATGTGTTCTCACTGCTGCCCCCTAGCGTGTGTTCACTAGTTTGTGTTCTATTAATTGTGTTCTATAAATTGTATTCTAAATTCAATAGGTGAAACATTCTTTAGAATAAAATAGTTTTTTGCTTCATAGTAAGTGTCTGCATGATGGGTTTTTTGTAAAAGAAAGCACTGGCAGGACACAGGACAGAAAAACAGCTGAAAAAAAGCAAGTGCATCACAAACAAACATTTAAGAAACCATTTACTTAGTCACATGTAGAAAAATTCAGAATACATTGCTTATAGAAAAAAAACTGTAACACTTAACACATGGCTCACACTAGCCTTCTTATTTCCCTTATAAAGATTAATAAGTACCATGCAAATAAATAAAAAAAACCTTGATTTTGTTAAAAAAAAAGCAGCCATCAGTGTTGCAGAACTTCTAGTTTTTCTGGTCTATTACTCTGTAATTCATGCTTAAGTACACACACCCACAAAAAGTCTATCCTTCATTACATACTGCAGGATATTTTCTCAGTGATTTATGGTCGCATTGTCCTGAGCTAAGGAGTAAACAAAGCAAAACTTATCAGCTCTGCTGTGCTGGAATACCGCCAAATCCATTCGATTTAATTTCTGTGAGGGCAGAAAATGTCAAATTGATCGTGTCCAACTTGACTGTGGAGTTTAATAGCTGTGCAGGAGTCACTAAACAAAGACAGTGAACTGGACAGAGCACTTTACGAGTACAGACGTTTACTAAAAGGTTAATAGGAATATAGACTGTGTGTACGATAGACTTTCAAGGCTGAGAGCTGGGGGCTTACCACGCTAACATAAATGCAATATGATTATGGTAATCAAAAATTATACATTGATTTGTTATATTCTTTTGTATTCTACCTAGTTATTATAAGTCAAATATATTATAAGGCAAAGTCAACAGAAAAGGTCGCCAGTCTGTTGCAGGGTACAGAGAGAAGCACACACACAGAGAGGACAATTTCATCATCTCTAATTAACCTGACTTCCTGTCTTTGGACTGTAGGAGGATATCAGAGTACCCTAAAGAAACCAACACAGGCACCGAGAGAAAATGTTGCAGATAGCCTTACCTGGGAAACAAACCCAGGACTTTTTGCTGTAATACAACAGGGCTGACCACTAAGACATCATGCTGCCCATAAAAAACTAAACATTAATTACCACATAAACTTTCAAAATGCTACTGCTTTAAATCTAAAATGTGATGTGGTGTGTTCTAAAAGGTTTAGGAAACCTACTGGTGCTTTTATGCAAATAGTAGACAAACTACTGTAGACTAAAACTGTGCATTATTAATGCTGGTAATGTATAATAATATTATTTTGAATTTATTTGTGTACTACAGAACAACATGAAGATCATGTTGGATAAAGGATTCATTTTGACCCCAACCTCAACAAACATTGTTCAGTGCTCCAAAGTGCGGCCAAACATTGGCAAATATTGAGCTTTGTATTACATTATTAAACAATTTCTAGCTAGCTAAAACACTGCTCAGACTCAGGGCATCCAATAGTAATGAATGATTGTTTCTATGCAACATAAATATTGATTCATCGCATTATAGTGCATTTTTGTCTATTTATCACCTTTTAAGCTCTTCTTTTCTTTTGGCACCATATAGTGTTGGGAATATTAACATAATTACAAGGAGCTGCTGTCAATGTGTTTTCCATTAATCACATATAGTAATTTGCCCCTCCTACACATGCAGGTAGATTATGAGAAGGGCGTTTGATGTTCCAGGCAGATTCTAAATGGGAAGTGTGCACATTATAGAAAATACTAATATTTACACATTTTTACATTTATACTATGTAATGATGCAAGAGCATTTACAAGTCTGGACTTTAATAACAGTATAATAATTAGTGGCAAACGCCTTCAGTCTATATTTAAAAGTGTGCAACCCAGATGAATGCATGGGATCATTACCCTAGGACTCCGTAAAGATTCAACGCATTGTGCACAACGCATTGTGCACACTGCTCTTCAATATTTACAGTCATATGTTATACTAAAAGCTAGCAAGATGTATTTGCTTTCTTTTTTCAGCCATCATGTTGATTTTTATTTCCCTGTCTTATTAATCCTCTGTTGTCATTTGGAATGACTGTTGGGCATGCCTTCTCTCTCTCTTGTGTTTATTCTTTGTGTTCATTTTAGCTTGCTCCTGCAGAGTGCCGCTGCTGTATTTCACATGTTCCATTACTAGGCTAAGCTTCCACTGCTTTTCTGCGATTCAGAGCGGCACTGGTCATTAGTTTTACCAAGATGATGAGTCTAATGTCCTACACTTCTTGGGTTCTGCCTTAGTTGAAGTGTTTGCCTTTTTTTCAAAGAACAAACACATACTTGTTGCAGTTGTAAGCTTTGTCGTTTAAATTTTTTTTAAATTAAAAATAAAATATTTTTTTACTTAGTAAAATGTAATTTATTCGACTTGTACTTATCCTGCGATACACACCGAAGTGGAGCGGTAGGATTTTCTAATAGTACACCAACACAGGGAGAAATCTGTTAAACTTCACACACACCAGTTTAACTTTCCCATGATGGCTTTTCAATGTCAATTTAAGGAGTGTAAATCATAATTGCTACATGCTACAGTATGCTGAATGACCAAAAGCAAATTAAATGAATAAAAAAAATTATTGAAGCACTGCGTCGAGCTTCACAAGCGGACTGTTTCATTTGTATTTGGCAGATGTAAGAAGCGCACCACCTTACCAAGAGTACAGTGCCAAATGTAGTCTTCTGTGAAGAGGAATTAATGATCTGGGGATGTTTTTGATGTTTCAGGCTGGGCTCATTAGTTCCAGTAAAGGAAAATCAAAATGCTACAGCATATACTCAAATTCTAGAGTTATGCGCATTCATGTGCCGCTTTTCATAATTTTTAATTATCCATATATGATTATTTTATACTAGCTGTATTACATGGTCATGTCTGCGTATAGCACAACAGTTCCATGTATGTATCTGTCTGTCCTCATGTTTAATATTTAAAAGCTTAGTGCAAAGCCCATTAACAAGTGCAGAGGTAGCGTAGGGGCCAGCAGTAGTTTAGAGGTTACAGTGAAGGATTACTAATCCAAAAGACATCAGTTCAAACCTCTACCCATGGATCCTTGAGCAAGGCCCTTAACCCTTAATTGCTCAGACTGTGTCCTGCAACTAATGTAAACTAATATAAAAGCTGTCTGCTAAATGATGTAAATGTATATGGTTGGAATGAGGTCGATAGTTTAGATTAGATGTGATCATGCAGTGTAAATTTTACTGATGACCTGCTCAGGTATAGAATGTTCTAAACAAGACCTCAAAAAGATTAAAATGCATATATGTGATGCAAATCATCTTGACATCAGTTTTAATAACTTTTAATCATAGGGCCTGTAAAAGCATCAACGGGATGTATAAATATACCCATAAACGGTAGTGGCAGATTTTCATAACTCAAAATCAATTTTTATTTTACAAATGAATAAAAAAGGTGTTGCTTTGTAGCGCTTATGAATATATACATAACCGACCGGCTGGTTAGTGGGGAAGGTAACTGCAAACAAACCCACCCCCTTTCAAGTATGTTTAAGGGATTTGATGACTATTACCATTTTACATGTGGTGTACATACTGGCATGGCTCACTGGGGTAGATAAGACCTCTCAGTGGATTGAGGATTGGTGCTTTGTACCCAGGGATTCAGATATAGATAGCCAATCTACTGTGACACTGACCTGTATAAAACAGTAAAAAACAGGTTTATAGGTTGTCCAAGAAGATAAACGGATGATTTTGTTTAATTGTGGGCAGCACAGTGGCTAGCACTGTCGCCTCAAAACCAGATGTCCTGGGTTTGATTCCTGGGTGGATTTGGGGCTTTTATGTGTGGAGTTTGCATGTCCCCCTCGTGTCTGCCACACAGTCCAAACATACATATAAGGCAAATTGAAAATAAAAAAATGTCCATGACTATATTTCATTCATTTAACAATCACTATATTTCAAACATTTTTTTTTCAAATATTTTTTCTAAAAGACATTTGTGTCAAACCGAATCCATGAAGTTCCAGTGTGGCTGCTGATCTTTGTTCGAACCAACCCAGGAGGTCGCATGTTCAGCCGCCTAACTGAGAGCAGCTGATTTAACCAGTGATATAAGGTGTGTTCTAATCTGGTTGAATAGAATATATAATTTGAGACTCCTACCTTGTTAACCCATATAGCTTTCACCCCAGCCAGGTTAATAAGAGACAACAAATTGCCCTATAGGTACCTAGCCATGAAAATGCATAAACCAGTGCATCATTCTCAAGACGGTCCCAAACCCGAATACATTGGCAGGGTTGTGTCATGAAGGGCATCAAATTAAAATAATGATACGGGTCACGATTCACTGTGGCAACTCCTAATGGGAGCATCCAATAGAAGAAGTCAATACATACTGACATGACTCAGGGTGGCCAAGACCTTTTGATAGATTGGGATTCTTTCAGGGTGCATCACTGGGTGCAATGCAATGATTCCAGAACTACAGCTACACAGTGACCCTGACCACAAAACATGCATAAAACAGAAAATAATACAATTATTAGCTAAAAACAAAATACAAACTATATACATTGCTATTCACAAATTGAAAATCAGCTATATATAAAGTTTACACTATCACGATCATTTGTGTATGCTACCACTGCGCATTGGTAATTGAACTTATCACTTCACCACCAATTGGACATTTTATAATCAATACTGAGACACAATCAGTACTGGTCACCTTATTGACACTTCATATTATACATAAATACATATTGTAATTTTGCTAATGTCGTGACTGGGTAGTTAAAAAGCATTTCACTGCCGGTTGTACTGTGTATTACTCTGTGTATGACAAATAAATCTTTATTTGATTTGGTTTTGATTTGACATAACATGGCTAATGCAGAATAAAGTATAGCACAATTTAAATAAGCTAAAACACATACATATAAGCTAAGGAAACATACGTCATTTTTTTTAAATCATCAGTCTCAATTTATTAGTTCTCCCAGGGTTCACTTAAAGCCCCCTCCCCCCATGGTTTTATTATTCCTAATCATTTTGCTACCCTAGCTAGAAATATAGATCAATCACAGCACCATCCTCACTGCAGAACTCTCAATCAGAAAGTCTGTGTGTGACATTTACTGAAAGATATGACACAGATATATGTAATATATGATCGAGATAGACTGTGTGACACTATGTCAAGTCTTGCTTTACCATAGAGACTACAGTGCAGATATCGTAGAGCAACTGGTCTGATATGAGGTTATATTTGCAGACAAGGTTTCGAATGAGGAAATGAGAATGCTGCTGGTGTAATTTCCTGCATGCTTCAGCAAGCATCGTTGCTAGTTGGGTGCTGAAGATGTTTCGTAAAGATGCATATCACTGATCACAAGCACTAAACGCTGTTGAGCCGGAGCCAAAATTACTCTCGACATCAAGCATTATGCACCAGATAGATAGTGGGTTATTCTCAGCTATTGCGTGAAATCTGTAAATAGGATCTGAGATATTATTATTGTATACAGGATTGTGATTAAAGTCTATATTAGCTTTGTGATTGTGACATGTTCAAGGCAATACATCATATCCAACCATCATATCAAATACTTTCAGTGGATGTTACACACACACATAACTATAACTATGTGGACACCCAACCACCCAACCGATTGCAAAACATCAGTGTGATAATGAACACCAACTTACAATAAAATGGGTTTAAAATGTTTAATACTTTTTCACCCATGTGCTTTGAATACACTTAGAAATCAATTATCCTCATTTATCCCAATTCTTGCATTAAAAGACACTAGTGGGCAGTAGTGAGCACATGTGTCCAGTATAGTGGGTAGCCCTAACCACTGCACAGAACAGTGCCTGGCTCAAGGGCACTAAAGTCATGACCTGTTGACTCTCAGGATCGAACCGGCAACCATCCGATCACAAGTCCAGTTCTCTAACCACCAGGCCACAGCTGCCCACAATCTTTTGCCATATGTTGTTGTTGTTGTTGTTGTTGTGGTCGAGCAATTTTACATTTCAGCTTGTTTTTGAACACAACTGATTTAAACTGGTATTAGAAAAAGCTAACATCTGTCAGGGTATAAGGGTGCATCAGTACACAAGACAAGGTTGACTTGCAAATGTATGCAGGTACCATTGAAGCTGGGGTCTAAAATGAGACTTTAGATTGGCATATTTCATCCTCAAGGTGATCTTTTAACTGGGAAGCCATGATATTTTTTGCAAAACAATACAAGGTTTAATTCTGGATGCATTGCAATATAGCGTTGATTGGCTTGCCTTCATCAGATGTTTTCTTTGAAATATTTTCTGCATCAGTACAGTTAACAGATTTCATAACTTGTTTGCATTGCTTTTGATGTGTCCTACATAGTTTCGTTTTGTAAAATTTTCAATGTTTATATCATTATACATAGTATATGATCTACTTAAAATATGAACAACAATAATACTTTGGTCTCTTTGCTCTGCATATCCAAGCAAACATCTTGTTTTGTTTCAACCAGACATAAATATATAATTTTACTTAAAAACAAACAAAAAAATATTCTTCTGTCTTTGCTTTTTAACATCTATATAACAGAACATATTATATGCAGAAAGGAAATGAAAATGCCATGTACAATAAAGTAGTTCAGCTGGATGAATGCTAATTTGCTGTTCACTGGTCTGAAAGGACTTCGAGCTTTAGTATTAATTAGCATAAAATTAAAAAGACTTCAGAATAAAGTGCGCAAATGGAAGCCACGTGTAAACATTATGAACCCCTTTTTTACAATTTGAAATACAATGAAGATATATAATCAGCAGAAATATAATCAAAACATAATATTGAATACATGGATAATGTAACCACTCCTATATCTTTTCAAATGTTTTATTTTTGCAGTTTATTTTTTATGTTTGGGTGGGGGGGATAAGTGTTTGGTTATATTAATAAACCTTGAGTGTTTGTTGAACTTTACTAAGCAGAAACGGGTAGTGGGACAATGTTTAAATTTGTGTTTATCACTTTGCTTAC
This sequence comes from Ammoglanis amapaensis, assembly GCA_028566735.1. Taxonomy (NCBI): domain Eukaryota; kingdom Metazoa; phylum Chordata; class Actinopteri; order Siluriformes; family Trichomycteridae; genus Ammoglanis; species Ammoglanis amapaensis. Next base: position 7,356 of record JAOUQU010351705.1, read on the forward strand.
ATTTATGAAACATACACCTGTTACAAAATATTCATCATTTCACAAGTTTGGATCAAATACAGCCATATTCAATGTTTTGTGTTCAGTATAATTACTTACATCTCTTTGGATAGAGGAAAGAGCACCTGGAGGAAACAATGCAGATGCTGGGAAGACATGCAGAAAGGACCCACAGCCCAGAAGGCAAAAATGCAACCATACCACCCAAAAACATTGAATGTTGGCTGCATTGTTTTTTTTTTAATTCTTAAATTACTTTGACAGCTGTTCTGCATACTTCATATCCCATGGGATTATTCTCAATTGACGTTTTTAAATGATAAACAGATGGCTCTTCATATATCCGAGATACACTACATGGCTTAAATTATGTGAATACACATAAACCTAATCTCAATCCCATTGAGAACTACTGAAATGACTACAAAATCAAATGAGAACCAGTTCTTTTAATTCGTCATTCATCCCTGACCTCATAAATGCACATTTGAAAGCAGAAATTTTAGCATACACTGTGGGAATAGGCTATGTTATAGCCAGAAGGAGGGTCAACATCATATTAACACATGGTTTTAAAATAGTCTAGACACCGATCTCTTTTCTGATGTTAGATAAAAAACTGTCACAGTATAAACAATATTGTCCAGATGCTCAGGTGTAAGCAAAAAATACCACAAAACTCAGAGCTAAGATAGTAAAACTTTTTTTAAGACAGTCTATTGTATAGTGAATTCCATCAATGCGTTTAAGGATTTTTTTTTAAATGAGACAATGGCTGAACAGGTAAAAAGAATGTTGCTGGAATAGATACACGCAGCATGACTTGATCTCTTCGATCCAGCAATAAATACCACTTCATACAAAATCCAGACCATGTAACCCTCTGCAGCTTACAATAGCAGGTAGACTTGGAAATCCAGGCACTTTAAGTCCTTCTGCTGCTCCTGCTAATAAAACTGGCAATAGTGCCAATATCACTGTTTTATTCTGCACCGAGAATGTGAGGACGAGGCCTTTGGAGAAGGTTTAATAAGGTTTATTTGCATAGCCATTGCTTTGAGTATCTGTTCTCTCTCCCTCTGTGTATAATGATGCTTTATTATCATATCCTTGTATTACTTCATCATTTAAAAAAACATTTCGGTAAATGAGCTCAGTGGTATCCAGTGGGACATAAATGTGTTCAAATATGTAATAATCAAATAATCATAGAGTAAGACTTTTAAGTCATGTTTATCAGCATGTGAATAAAAGCACCCAAGAGAAATTCATCAAGGGCTGATGAATAAATCATGATTAGAATAATACAGTGCATAAAGGTAAACATGGTGGCACCAAAGATTGCATCAGATACCTGGCTGGTTAGGGGGTTTGCTGTCTCTGACATTTGAGTGCATCTTATGAATATAACAGAGAGCTGCCCCAAAAGTTGCTTGGCACAAGCAATGTAAAAGATTTAACGTTGACACAATATATAGTAAATACTGGATGTTAAAAGCAAAAAAAATGCTCAGATGATGACTCCAAAAAGCATAGAGCAATGTGGCAGAAGGCACTATTCTGTGGAAGTAACCTCTATGTATTGGACATTTAATTAAATATTTAGAACTTTTACAAGAAATAAAATTATTTATGCAAAGTTGACGCTTTAGCATGACTGGATGATGGACCATTGTAGTCGCTTTATTTAATTGGCATAGTTTAATGTGAAACGCTTGTCTTGATGTGAAGTTGCTTTGAGACAATGTCTATTGGAAAAAGTGCTAAGTAAAAAAAATTGACCTGACTGACACAACCTTTGGACTGGCACTCCAGTTAACTGGTTTGTGCAGCCTAGTAAATAAGGTGGCATCGAGCCAACAAGTGGCAACACTGACATTCAAAATGATGGTTCAGACTCTCACTGCTGGTATGTTAGCAGAAACATTTAAACATAATTGTTTAGTGCCTCGTCTCACAGCAAGAAGTCACATGGTTAGATTCCTGGGTAAGGCAATCTGGGGTTTTCTGTGTGGAGTTACCATGTTCTCCCTGGGTTTGTGTGTGTGGCTGTCCTCTGTGTACTTTACTTTCCTCCCAAAGGCATGCAGTCTGGTTAATTGGAGATAGTGAAAATGTAAATAAGAAGGTTTAGTGGACCAGAGCTACTGTGGAAAGCGTTGAAAAAATAAAATGAAATAAAAGAAATTAATGGTTTAATGATACAAACACATTCATGTAGATTCAGAAAACAATGAACTGATGCAGAAACAATCTGATGCAGCTGTTCTGCCCGTAGTAGCTAATGTGTTGGCACTTCATGTGGCCGGCGTGTGATGTGGTGAGTAATAGCATGATTCCCAGGATAGAAAGACTTCCTACGGAATTCAGGCAATGATTAGCATCCTTACTTCTGGAGACATTACCATCCAGATTATTCTTCTTCTCGATTAGTCAGATTCACATGGAGCTAAAACTGAATTCTGAAGCATGGTAGACATCCAGAAGGGTTGGGGTTTGTGTATTATAATCACCAAGAGAGCTGGAATTCTGTGTAATTACAGTGAATATACAGAATTGGTCAGACGATCTGGCTTCTGTGGTTAATAATGATTTTCTGGTATTTACTGTGTCTTTTATTACCACCGTTAGTTATTTTAAAGAACTTAAAAGAAATATACAGCACATTAGTGTGACTTATTTTATGTGGACCAGAGCCCTGCAGGGGAAAAATAGATTTTATGAGAAATGCTTAAGAAACTACCAGCAATGCAACAGCGACACCAACAGGTGAAAAAGAAAATGTAATAGATCCATTGTTACACAGCACGCAAGGACTGAAGCAAATGTAACAGGTAACACAAAACTACGTGTCATGTAGCTGCTAAACTGTTGTTTGAGTTATTTCTTGAAACACATTGGCCATGTACTCAAAAAAGTGTCTAAACAGACACATTTCTATGTTGACAAGATTTTTTTTTTCTTTTTTTTTTCTAATTTGCTATCTATCTAGATAGATTCCGCCTTTCATGTGACATGTGAAAATGATTTTTTTTTCTGTAGCTGCGACATTTAGATTGCAGTCAGGTTAGTTAACGTGGCTAGTTGTTGGTTTAGTTACGAGAGTCGACAGGTCACGTCTGAGGGGTCTTTGTGTTTGTGGGTGGGGGATATTTTTACAGATATACGTAAAAGTCATAAGTGTTCAGCAGAAGTATTCATGGATGCCATGGTCCCCTGTTCTTCACTGAAAGCACAGTTAATATTACAAAGATGCTTTAGTAGTGTGGAAAATTCTGGGGAGTTGCATACAGTAGGATGTAAAATGCCTATGTACCTAGCTCACTAGGTTTTAGAACAAACTCTTTGTGTCAATGCCATCTGAGTGCACGGCAAATGAAACCTGACATCGTCATGCTGAAATATAATCATGGACATTTCTGGAAAATATGCAAGTATAGTCCAAAATCTTATTATATGCCTTCATATATGCAAGTGAGCTATCCAGTATGAACTGATGCACCAGCACACCATGGTAGCAGTTGGCTTTTGCTCTTCTGCTGATAAGATCTGGATGGACCTTTTTGCACGACAAACTGACCATCAAATTGTCCAAAAATAAGGTAAAATTTGGACTCATCTGTCTTTTTTCTGTCTGTGCATTCTGCACATTCAGTGTCTTGTTTCTGCCAAACCGTTTGATACCGTTTACTGATGAGGTTGTAGCCGGTGTAGCTATATTTAATTACAATAAATATCTTTCTCTCGTGCAGTGCTGTCTGAGGGTTTTAAAGTCCCACACAGATCACTGTGGTATTGTCCAACACAGACTGAAGCTTTCAGTATTATGAATTATGGAGGGTAATCTTGTGTTATCTTGCACTGAGAAATGTTCTTTTTAAAGCTATCTTACAAAGATTGGCTCAAAGCCACAATCCATTATATTCGATCAAGATATCCTCACTTGTTACAAATCTACCTGCTAATACCTCGTATTTGATCATGTTACGGATATAAATAATTTATATTTAAAAAACACCATAATTCGAAATTCAAAAAATCGCATAATGAAAGAATAAAAACATGCTATTTTACTGCATTACAAATACAAAAAGAGTTATGTAAGTGTACCAAAATGACTTTTTCATCCATTTTTAATTGCTGATTGTGGTATAACAGGTGATGTCTAAACTATTCCCCAAACTATAGTATTATGTGAACTAGGCGTACATTCTTCTTGTGTGGGTAGAGATTAGCATTTAGCTATGATTGATATGTATGTTTAATGTACAAACATCCTGATTCGACATTTAATCTTTTAAGTAGTAGTTTGTTTAGTTATTTATTTATTGGTAGTTTACCGTTAACATTTTTCACTTTGCTTATAAACATAAACATGACAAGCACACAGCATATATTCATTACATAGGGTTCATCAGTACACAATATAATACTTATATCAAACACACTTGACAATTATGTTTCTCCCATTAACCTGTCTGCATTAGAGAGTCAAGGTTAATAATCAAGGAGGCGTTAAAGTCTTTGCGTAATCTTACTATGCCAGAAAGATAACTGTGGTTGTATTAAGATTCAGGAAAAAAAATTATGAAAAGTGTTTGTTAATCTGCTTTAAAACATTAGTACCACGAGAGAATCAGATTTAACATAATTAAACTAGTTTACTTCTCAATTATTCTTAAACTACAAGTACTGCACATTTCTGCATGTCCTCTGTACTTCAGTTTATGCACTCTCTCATATTAAAAATAATTTAATAAGCATCTCTCTTTACAGATAATTAGTTTTATTTATCTGAAGCAAATGTGTGAATGACAATTTAAGGAAATTAAATTAAAGATAATAACGGGGAATGCAAGTTTGTGTTTTAAGAGAAAAAACTGCAGTGTCTCTTGGGTTTTAAAGCCATGACTGGGGTAAAAACGAGAACACAACTTCGTCCCTTGTGTAAAGAAGGTTCTCCTTTCATTTCTTTTCATGTTTGTCCATATTTACATTCACATTTTTTGCTCCATTCCAGTCACAAGGTACTATATAGGACATTACTGATTAACAAAGTGTTTTTACTAGGGCTGACCGCAATTAATCGATTATTCATTGGTCGACCGAAAAAATTACTAGTCGGCCAAATTCCATTGGTCGATTAGTCGCAGGAAGAAAAAAAAGCTGCGTTT